>CACSLJ010000317.1:0-29025 GCA_902706625.1 Albugo laibachii | reverse complement strand
CGTTACGTGTTCCAGTACACATCTCAGTCAAGCAAGCATGGACTTCTTTCACAAGACCGAGTCGGTATGTACTCTTTCGTATGTAGGTCTGTTTGTTGGAGGCTTTTGTGTACTCTTCCGAAAGTTGTTCGTTGAAGGCCACCAAGTCACCAAAAGCTTATTTTGCCATTTTCGTTAGTCTTTGAGTATGGGTCCACGTAATCATTCACATCTCTCTCCTTTGCTTCAATATCACCACGACCGGCTTTGAGAATGTCAGCTTTATCTAGCATACTGAGAGGAGAAACCTCAAAGCCATGATTTTGCTCAAAAATAAAAAAGCTATGGGAAAGATGCGTGTACGCTGATCGCCAAGCATAAGCTGACATGAAGCTGTCAATTTTGTTCAAAGCGTCAAACAATGGGCTCCAAGAAAATACATGGATGCTACAATTGGACGAGCAGGACAGAGACACCGAGAATAATTGGCTGATGTGCGTAAAGAAATCTGCTCAGCAATTTCGGTGCTTTTTTTTTCCGTCGCATGGCCACTGCTTCCTTTATTCGGGCATCAGAATTGGCTGATAGTGAGTTTCAGTTCATCGTTGACTTGTTCTTTGATTCGTTTAAATTCGCTCGACGGACTTCATCACGGGCTGCTTTAGGAACTTTGGCTTCTTGAACTGTTTGCACTAGTGGTGGTAGGAGTTTCTTCAGCCATTTCGCTAGTGCCTTAAGTTGTCCGATTTTTTTAAACGAGGAAGATGAAGATCTGAAGAGCTCGGCCACGATCCCACATCCCAATCACCAAAACTTCCGACTAAACAAGATCGGGTAGAAAATATCAGAAACCGTTCACTAGTTAATTGAGCTTGTGTGACAGTCCTATAGTACGGATGAGGCTTTCCCCCTTCCAACTCTTCTTCCTCACTGCTTCGAACATCAGATACTTCATCTTTTGATTCTTCATCGCCTTCGTCTTCTTCCTCGCTTTCATCCTTCACTTCATCACTGACTGGAGGATGCTCGTGGTACTGTTGCAATTCATTTTGGCAAATCACACCTTTTCTTCAATTTTTCCTCCATCCGAATAAATGCTTTGCTGTTTGCTTTGTTCCAATCCTTCTGTTCAGCTTTATCCTTGACTTTTCTGCCCATGAGATCCTTTAGCTGGACCATAAGACAAGGACAAAATCCCACCACCAATCATTGTGCTCATCAAGTTGAATACGGCAGAACTCTTTCCGGCGGTACGACTTTGACTACTGGGCTCAGGAGGGAACGGGAAGTAATCCATACTGTAACGCGCATGTTCGTATCGATACAATCCCATACCATAATAAGTCCAACCTCCAACCCTTTGGACGTTTTAAACAAAATGGTACACAGCTGGAACACAGTACCAGTGTTGTACATATCACGTAGAAAAACACAACAATAGTCTTCCAGCGTATCGTAGAAGAAGGTCTGCATGATGGAAATAAAACGCAATTGCACATTTTTACTCTTCTCACTATTGCTAACACGGAATTCCGTCCGATCACTGCGGTTAAAACACTGTCATTTCTTTTATCTAGCCCCTCCCCAACCCCCCCTGCTCGTGTTGCTAAAATAGCTAGGTACAGTATTATAGTTTCAAGATCGACATCCTCAGACTGGATGAATCTTCGGAAAGCATTCACAGCAGTAGCTCTTGCTCGCTTGGTGTTCCCAGGCAGCAGATCATCCAAGTCCATGGAATGGTCGGACCTTGGGCAAATATGTGAATGATATGTGTTACACTTGATGTTTGTCTTGAGAATACACATATTTGAGCTAAACCTCCGACCTTGTGCCTCCGACCCACAGGTTCTCAGGACTTACCTAGCCCTAACCTTTATAATTGGATGAAATAAAACTAGGTATTAACGTGATTGGCTATATATGTATGGCTTAATTGGCTTAAACTGATAATACAAAAATTAAGTGTAGTCGGATAAACGATGATATTCATTCATATTTTCTTCCTCTAGGTGACTGAGATTACTTCGGCCTTGTATTCAGGGGCTGTTATTTGTGTATTCACACGATTGTTGGCTTCGAAGTGTCGCATTCATACACTCTTTATTAAGTGTTTAGCTGTGCGGCGATCTTCTAATAAAAACATGTATCCTGAAAGCAATGTGAAATATTCATATCTTACCTGCCGCTTTGTCATTAGACTTTAACATGATGTGTGATATTCGCAGGATGGTCGCGTTTTTGACGTTCTACAACAAGATTTGAATCTAGCGATGATGATATTACGCAGTCGACAAACAACACTGGAATTGATACATCTAGCTTATGTGTATCAATTCCAGTGCGACTGCGTAATATCATCATTGCTAGATTCAAATTTTGTTGTAGAAGAAAGCTAGTTTCTGTCGGAAGGTGGAGTTTCATGCACCGTACGTCAATTGGATCCCGGCGCGGTCGTTTCGTGACCACTTCAAAAACTTACAAGCCACACGATGAAGATACAAGGAAGCGTAAGGTCGTAGGAAGAGGGAAATAACGAGCAGGTACAATGAAATCACTTCTACATTTGCAACTTATCGCTAAAGCAGCTTCTGGACTATGCAAAGACATTTTGACAGCTAATGAGCCCAACGCTCATGCAGAGACTCACGTTCAAGCGCCAGCCGCAACCCATGCCAACGACGACGGAGCCAGTATGGCCTCCAGCGAGGTTGACGGAATAGCTAGGCTACTGGATTTGGTCCCCGAACTGAAAAGCGATATCAGAGCTCACCTGTCTAGGATTGAAGATCGAAGATCCGAGGATGACCAAGCATCGGTCGTGTCTGCCGGCAGCAGCACCTTTCGCGCTTATGAGAAGACGCACACGGGGTTGGCCGACAAATGAAGTTATTCTCGCTTGAGGACGAAGTCATGCCAAGTTCAGCGCGACACCACGCTGCAGGACAGGTGCATCAGCGCACTAAAAGATTAGACGATAGTCAAGGCACACCTATCCATCCGCGGAGGGACACTGTATATAGACCGGTGCCAGCACAGACAAATTTTTCGGCGCAGAGACCCATACAGATCAGGGATCCGAAACTTGCCATCGAGAATTTTGATGGCAAGGAAGTGTACCCCGGCCTCGGGTCAGGATTTGGAACCTGGGGGAAAAGGTTCTTGCGGCAGATAAATATCGCCGAAGACCTTAGTGGTTGCATGTGGAATGACGAGATCAAAATGGATGTCCTCCGTCGGCATTTAACCGGTAAAGTGGGCCAGCATTTCCACAGCCAGGTGGACATCTGGTATAACGAGAATCCTCAGGTGTGGTGCTCGATGGACAGAATGAACACCAAGTTCGGTCCGAGGATTTCGAAGTCGCAAGCTTTCAAGTTTTTTTCGTCAAAAAAGAAGAACGTTTCGTGGAACGATCACATGCTGTACCTGATGGCGCTGAGCGATGCTATCAGGGGTGCTCATGATCAATTACTTGAAAGCATTGCCAAGTTTGCTAGCCCTTCAAGTGAATTTCAAAGTGTGCTACTGGCGAGATTCAACCCTCAGCGAGAAGACTACATTCGCCAGGTGGAGGAACTTCTTCATTTCGCTCAGTTAAACGATCCAACTGTTCGGCTGGGAAACAAACCATCTGTGGCCACTGTCAAAACCACTGGTAATGGGAGATATAAAAACAATTCAGAACGCCAACGAAAGAAACCAGACGCCTGTTTCAAGTGTGGCAAAAAAGGTCCCTACAAGCGCGATTGCAAGAGTGAGGCCACAAAAGACTTTACGCTGGCTGTTGTGCGAGGAATTGACGCCACCTACCATTGGATATTGGATAGGGGATCAAGTCGTCACCTGGTGACGACTTCGTCACAGCTTTAAGATACAGAAGAATGCGACGAGGAATGCCTCCTCCCTAACGGAGAGAGTCTGAAGATGCAGCTCAAAGGCAGTGCCGATTTTTTGGCTCGCGTCGACGATGAAATTCATCGAATCAGGCTTCGTGATGTGTACTACTTGACGAATCTCCCATGTAATATCTTATCATATGGAGTACTTGAGGAGCGAGGGTACGAGCTTCGTTACAACGGGCACCATCGATCAATGGTCCGACGCAGCGATGGGTTTAGGATTTTCGATGTTGAAAAAGACTCGAGCAATGTCCGCATTGTCCGCGTCATCACAGACGATGCAGACCCATGTACTGCTGTTGGTTTTGAAGCAAGAAAGGCTGAGGAGTATATAGCTTTGACACTCGCTGAAGCTTCTAGCTTTACCATCCCTGACGCACAAACAGGCAGCTTACTGGACTTTCACTTGGATTTTGCTCATCATTCTTACGACACTATAGAGCTGATGGCAAGTGACCCAGCGAGCGGTATCTTGCTCACAGACAAATCAAGACCGGCTTGTTTAACGTGCGCGCAGGGGAAGCAAAAACGTAACACTCAACCGCTAATGGACACGGGTGTGAACGCCCCTATCGACCATGTGGGAGGCGTCACCTGCAGTGATATCAAGGGACCTATAACTCCGGTTAACAGGTGGTGAAACAGATACATAATCGACTTTGTTGATCACGAGAGCAACTACTGCCGTGTGTTTTTGGCGAAAACGAAAGACAAGGGGATCAAGGAATTTGAACACTTTCTCATATACTTTTAGAAGCGGTTTAATTGCAATGTTCACTGCCTCCGCACAGATGGTGGAGGTGAATACCGAGTCATCGATCCATTCTGCAAACGCACTGGCGTACGTCGCCAAGTATCGGAGGCGAACAATCAAGCTTCAAATGGAAAAGCGGAGCGCATGCATCAGACAGTGATGAACATGGTGCGGTCTATGATATTCGGGTCCGGGTTGCCATTGAACTTCTGGGGCGACGCTGCTGAGTACGCGACGTACATACACAACCGAAGTCCGACGCGAGGGAATGTGGGTCGTGCTTTGCCGATTGAAGTTTTGACAGGGGCCAAGCCAAAGCTGACAGATATCGTCATTTTTGGCTCGCCCTGCACCTCTATCCGGAAGCCCAAGCACAATACTTTTGACAAGCGCGGAGAGGCAAGAATTATACTTGGCAAAAGCGACTAGACAAAGGGGTACCGGGTGATGTTCACGAAGGACCGTGTGGTGCGCACAACGCAACATATTAAGAACATCAAGACTCTGAGTGAAGACGCAAATCTACAGCTAATTCGCGATATGAACGAAAATCATGAGCCGAGGTTTAGCGAGGAGACTATCGATAATTCAAGTGACGATTGTGGACATCGAGAGGAGCTGATATCGGACTCCAAGAAGCTCAAGAAACGTGGCAAGCGAGGGCAGCGGAAAAATAAGACGAAAAACGAAGATTTGGGGACAAAGCCCCGTATGGGTATGGATGCACGATACGGTGAAACGAAGAGCCCACCACGTGAAAGAATTGGCGCGATATATCGTGTGGACCAGAACAATCGGAGCGAAGCCATGAAAAGCGCCAACCGAGTGGACTGGGAGCATGCGGCAGAATCTGAGATTGTATCGCTGAAGGCTATCCCCCTCCGTACAAAGTCGGTCCTCAAGACGAAGACAGATGCGGATGGAAATGTTGAGCGGTACAAGGCAAGCATGGTAGCTTGCGGGAACGAACAGGCGTTTTGCGAAAACTACACGCTGATTTTCACCACAGTTACGATCATGACAACGACACACGCGACGTGGACCCGCTTCTCCCAAAAGAAAACGTCGTCGGAGAAGCATCGCTGAAGAATTTTCAGTCGATCGTGGGGTCGCTGTTATGGTTATCTCGCTGCACGCGTCCGGACACTGCATATGCGGTGCACCGAGCCTTTTTGTGGGCGCATGCACCTACGAACAGTGAATGACAGCTTAGCAAGAGAATCGCCAGGTATTTAAAAGGAAACAAGGATGTCAAGCTTCAACTCCTACCAAGAAATGCTCAGCACAATAACAACGTCCGACTTACCAGCGCGAGCGACGCGGATTTTTCTGGTGACAAGGCTAGCCGCAAGTCTGTGAGCGGGGCGATATTCCGTTTGGAGGGCATGATAGTAGAATACGTGCCGTAAAAAAGCGTCAGTGTCACTATCAACCATGGAAGCGGAGTTTACGTCAGCGTCGCACGATGGACAAGAGCTACTTAAACTACGTGAGCTGCTTACTGAACTTAATTTGAGGTGAAGCTGCCAATGACAATGGAAATGGATAACCAGTCGGCCATTGGACAACTGGAAAACGAAGAGAGCTCGGCGAGAGCCAAGCATATTGACATCAAGATCAAGTTCGTCAAAAATTGCGCGAGATATGGCATCGGAAAGCCAATTTTGTGCCTATGGCCCGGGTGCATTGCTCTTGTGGGGTGTTTGAATCTGGGGCACCGCTCGGGACGTCCATGAGATACTAGGGTTTCATCTTTTAGCTCAAACGCGGTGGTTATCGTCGGATGTCTCGCTATTGTTGTTGGATTCACTCTACAGCTACCATCGGGTTGCCATGGTTCTTCTCCATTCGGGCTGAGAAGTTGGTGTGGCCCGAGAGCGTCGCTGTTGTTTATTATTTTAAAGGCACCTTCCTGGCCGTCCACGAGACACTAGGCTTTCTTCCTTGACTCAACGCGGCTGTGTTGTTCGGATGTCTCGCAGTTCTTCTTAGATTCACTCTACAGCTACCATCCGGTTGCCATAGTTCTTGTCGCTTCGGGCTGAGGCGGTGGTGTGGCCCAGGAGCGTCGCTGTTGTTGGGTATTTTGAAGGCACCATCCTGGCCGTCCACGAGGCAGTAGGATTTCTTCTTGGCTAAACGCAGTTGTGTTGGTCGGATGTGTCGCTGTTCTTGTTGGATTCGCTCTGGAGCCACCGTCCTTGTTGCCATAGTTCTTCTGACTTTGGGCTGATGCGGTGGTTTGGCAAGAGTGCGTCGCTGCTGTTGCTGATTGCGCTCCAAGAGTGGAGCTTGGAGGACGTATTCACCACCGACACGCTTTATGGCCTAGTGTTTTACGCTCGCTTCAACGGCTCGCTGCGTTGGTTATGTTTTATTGTCTCTACGCTGAATATTATTAGATTTCTTCAGTGAAGAGAACAACTAGAAAGAATACGTACATGTACTTGTTGACCCTACCTCCGCAAGTCTCTTACCATGATTTCGCATGCTGATTGGGAGACATCGCACGATAAATTTCGCCGCGCTTCTAAGCAATTGGCACCGATGCAATGATTGCTGTAGCGAATCGATGAGTATCCCTCGTCTTGTGTGTCCCTTGCAATAAGTAAGGACATTTGTAAAAGACACACAAGATGAGACATACCCATCGATGCGGCGATCTCTGATGTCGATTCCGCATGCCCGTAGTCTAAAAATAGCCGCAGCTTAATTGTCCATCACTCACCCATATATCGGTCCGGTATAAGTCCTAATCATCCTCAGTGACCGTGATGCGATATCGATCATGATCGGATCTTGGGCTAGACCCTCCATGTAGTAGGACTGCGCCTCCTATGGTGGTAAAGATGGC
Organism: Albugo laibachii; assembly: GCA_902706625.1. Taxonomy (NCBI): domain Eukaryota; phylum Oomycota; class Peronosporomycetes; order Albuginales; family Albuginaceae; genus Albugo; species Albugo laibachii. The sequence continues at coordinate 21,536 of CACSLJ010000317.1, read as the reverse complement.
AATTTCAGTCTGCACGCAGATGGTAAGCATGAATCGGATTTTGTCCTGTACCCCAAGATAGCTATTCCTGTCACGCAACTGCATCACTACCGTCCTAATATTGGCATGCGTTGATAGCTACTGGATAATCTGTGCCATCTCTGTGAATATCGTATGTCGCAAATCCACCATAAACGCCTGACAGATATCGTTCGAGGGGCGAATATCACCACGTTGAATCGATGACGAGTATTGCGTTTCGGCAGGAATGGATACATATCATATCGCCGATCGAACAGTAGGTGATACCGCGGTCACAAGATTGTAATTTGATTTTTTTGTAGGGACATTATTGATTGAAGAACATGCCTGGCCCTAGATTATGTTTGGTGAGTGGCAGATCTGGTTCTTCATCGCTCAAAGTATTGAATACAAGAAAAAATTATCGATAAACGAGCTAGCTTTATGGTGTGGGTGCTGTGGGTGCTGTGGGTGCTGCAGAGGCACTGCTATCACTAGCACTGGCTGCTGCTGCACCAGTAATACATCGATTGCTTATGAATCAAAATGTTGCTTCTTTGATAATGAAGGAGAAAGCGGAACAAACGACGCTGCTTTTCCAAATGAGCCATACGATCCCGAACAGAGGCGACTGAACTTCGAAGAGGCAAAAGGGGTTTCTTGGATTTGTGACGACGACTCAGACTTGAAAGCGTCAGTCTTCGTTGATTTATGTGATGCTTTATTAGTACTTTAGCCAAAAAAGGGGAGATTTGCCAAAACAGGGGGCGAGTTAAATATTACTTTTCACGATTGGGTTAAAAAATAATACTACAAATCTAGCAACAAAATTTTGTCGTTTCTTATAACCACATATAACTAAAACGATGGAGGATACTACAACCTAGAACAGTGGCCAATTCTTTTCATCAAGGAAGGAGTGTATAAGCTACATAAAAAATATCGTATTAAGGCAAGGTAAGCGAGCCGTGCTAGATTTGAAAGCAAGCGGTGGGAAAGTCTTTCGATCAATTTGCTCAAGCACAACATTGTGTTCCTTCCACGTCAATGTCAGCAAAACCCGAGGGATTACGTCTGGATATGTAATTAGGACATTTAATTTGAATCGTATTGGATGCTCAGGAAGATGAAGCACAACATGCCACCAAATAATTGAGTTTGAAAGCATCAGCACGTCATATAAGCACATGAAAAATGCCAGGGAAGGCAATTATTGCACAAGTAAGACAAGCTGAATGTGTTACCATTTCTGGCCGGATGGCGTATCGAGCACGTGATACTATTATAGAAGCAACATCCGTTGGATATGAGAGTGGATTTACATATCTTGAGCCCCACCGCTCATCATTTTGCAGCAAAATGCTTCGTCGTGTTACCCCGGTGTTCAGATTGATGATCAAGGCAGCTTCGTTAGAGCATGTCTTACGAGTCCTTTCACTGACGCCCACAATTGCTGTGGGCGGAAAATCCTTGGGATTGATGGATCGTTTTTGAAACACGGTCGCTACAAAAGCATAATGCTTATATTGCTAGGACGAACTGGGAATGGTTCAAATATCGTTCTCGCTGTTGGAATTTGTGATGGAGAAAGCGAATCGAATTGTGATTGTTTCTTACGCCAATATTTACTGGCAGGAGTGAAAGTAGAAGGGACACCAACATTTTGTGACCGTAGTCGAGGTAGGAGATAAGCTCACGATGTAATCTTCTATACACTAACGGATTCCATTTGTAGGTTTGAATGCAGCATTGAGCAGCATTAATGACGCTGTTGTTCGAAATTTTACTCGTCACATTATTGGTAACATAAAGCACAAATTTCGACAGAGTATTTTTCAGGCTGTAGAAGTGAAGATATATGACCTTCAAAGTGCGAAGACCGAGAAAGAATTTAATGACAAGATGAAATAATCCGATTCGATATGGAATCAAGAGGTCAGAAAGTGGAAGTATTACGTCCAATCACTCAATACGTAATGGATACGGAACCTGAAAAGTGGGCTTTGTATGCAAGCATTGGGGTGAAAAAATTGTATGGATGTAGAACTACTAATTTTGTTGAGTCAGAAAATGGTGCAGCCATACCTATGCGGTACATGTATCCTTACGATTTTTCGCAGTGTTATGGAAAATTTTATGGAGCAAGGTTTTCAATCCCTAAAGCGAATTGAAAAGTGGAAAAACGAAGGCAGAATAGTTACACCATTTGATGAAGAAAACTACGAGAAATGGAGCACAAGGCTGGTTTTTTGGATGACAAACCAAGTAATAACTCTATGGCGTTTGTACAAGACCCTCATATAGGTCCCAAGCAAACTCTATACCGACGAACATTATTTGAGTGCTTTGCCGCTAGTTATGTTGGAAAAAGTATCGATTTATCGCTGTTTGAAGAATTGGAGAAACGTGACTATCACAAGCCGCCTAACACTAGAGTGCTACTTGAAAGGCAGCGTGAACGACGTATTCTGAGTCAAGGTGAAACTGTAGGACGTTCAAAACGAATTCGTTGTTGTTCCAAGTGTAAACGCCCAGGTCATAACAAACAAACCTGTAGTGAATGAAGTTACGTAATCAGTTCAGCTGTTAAGTTCTTAATTGCATTCGCTTTATCATGTGCTGCATGTACAGTATTCATTCCGATATATAATCGTATTGGTATTATCTGACTTATCTGACTTATTTGTCTGGTTGCTAACATTGTAAATTGTAATTCCATTTTATCGTAGAGAGTAATATTCAGATACCCTGCCCCCTGTTTTGGCAAATCTCCCCTTTTTTGGCAAAAGTCCTAAAAGTCCTGCTTTATTGACTCTCATGCTCAAAAGAACCAGAATTGGTGTGATCAACATCATTCAAAATGGATGACGCAAAGTACCAGAAGCGAGACCTCACTAGCGAACAGCTTGCGCAGAAGATGCTTCAGGGGTGGACAATGATGGGTTGTCACTGCCCTCAGTGCTTCACGCCATTCATGCGGAATAAAGATGAAATGGTACAGTCCGCCAAAAATTGGCTCGTTTAGAATTACATATTGTTTACGACAATATTGTAGCTTTACTGCGTTCAATGCGAGCAGTATGCAGTCTTTGAAGACGAGAAGAGTACAAAGGATTACAAAGCAGGAAAGGGTTGCGATACAAAAATGCACGAAGCCCAGTCTACAAGCTCAGAGGCAATCGATGGAGTAGCCGGTACATGTCGATTGCTGCATTCAATTCAATGATATTTCTGTATATGCTCGTGTAATAGTGAAACGTGCAATGGATGATTTAGTAGAAAAAGATGTCGCCCTGTTACCGTGCAAAAAGCGACTCATTGCCTCAATTTATCAGGTTCTAACTCGTCATATTGACTGAATTGTGGTGCAATCACATTACCTTCACTTGTCCGCGGCACTGACTTTATGTTGAAACGATTAAATGTTAGAAAATGGAAGCACTTTTGCAATCGGGGAACTCCAGCCACTGGAACGAAAATATGCTCAACACTTCAAAAAGTATTCGAGAACTAGCAGAAGTAATCAAATGCTTAGAAAGTTAAACGGAAAACAACCAAAACGCCACAAAGGATGATTTCCTCACATATTAAGAGTAAATAAGAAGCTTTTCCTCGATTTCAAGACGGCACATTGGACACTTTGTGACTTCCTCGCGGCAAGAACATCGCTCACAAAGACAAAGATGGCGACAAGGAAGACACAGAATGCTTTTCTCGTTGGTGAGGCAGATGACACATGCTTTGATCTCCTCTTGCACTTGTACTTGTTGGTCGAGTTGTCTCTGCATCACCAATGCTTTCTCTTCCCTCACAGCTCGTGCTCTTGAAAGCGTTTCTTCCAAGACATGCTCCCACTCCATCACTTCATCACAGGTTTTCTGATTAAAAAATGAGTAAGACATTCGCTGCATCACAATTTGAAGTGAGGCGCATTCGAGTTTTGTGAGCCTCCCAACATGTGGATCTCCCATCCGTATAGTGTGCCTACTTCGGTTCAGCATTTCAGTTGCTGCCTCGTTCTTCTTGAGATTTTTCCGGAGGACTCCCAGTTCCTTCACCAGCTTTTCATAATGATGTTCATGCTCTGCATAAGCACTTAATTGAGCCTGTAGTAAATCGTTTTCAAACAGGAGACTATCACGATCACGTTCGAGTCGATCAATCACAGTGTGTAAATTCTGAATGTTTTGTCCCTGCTGTACAACTTGTTGTCTAGAATGCGCAATTTGTTCTTGCATATCGCGATTGCGACCGATAAGCTCCTCACAATACGCCTTCCAAGGTTCCGTGATATTGCTGTGCACATGACATCGAAGCATGCTTCTTGTATCGGTGGTTGTACTTTCCTGCACAAACTCGCTCTGCTGTGTTATATTACTGGTCCCTTCCATTTCATCGAAGAAAGCGAGTGAGGATGGTGAAAATCCAACTTGCTCATCAATTCGAGTAGATTGAATATCGCATGGGCTGGTAATATTGCACGCCGTGATAAATGTGGTGCCATCTATAAATTCATTTCCGTCATCTAATCCTCCGTCACCATTTTCTTCCCCCTCGTCGGTATCACTAAACGAGTCCCCAAGTCCGTTCAAATCATTTTGATGTAATTGTGCGTGCGATGAAACAATGGAAGTATTTCTACCGCTCGTGTGCCGGAAAGGAACTTGGTCAGTCTCCGAGAATAGATACATGTTCGAACCAGGACGTTCCATCGAGAGCTCTTCAACTGCTCCAGTCTCTAACAGCTGATTCATTTCTCCTGCAGACCATTCGCTACATGCAACCTGGTCAATTTCTCCTTCGCTTGCGGTTGAACCGTTCGGGTCATCCAAGGTACTTATGAGCAAGCGTTCCAAAGAATCGTGCAATTCATGTTCATTCCTTGTATTTTGTTTTGAGATATGCATTCTTCTAGAGGTCATGTGCTGCTGTAATGAGCGAACCATACGGACTTTCTTTACTGATCTATTAGGCTTGACTTGATAGTGGCGAAATAGCTCTGAAAGAATGGCATCCGACGAGCTTTCTCCCCATTGAAGCCCATTCACAGCTGATACAGCAAGTCGAGCAATATCGTGATTTTCAAATTCCAAAAATGCACATTTCTTTTCCCTTTCAGTCGCTTTCATTGAAGAAATCGCAATCTGTATAGGATCAGATATCATAGCAAACAAGTAGCTTGATAAAAGCTCAATCAGATCAGCGTCGCAGTCCAGTGGCACTTTGGGTAAATTTACCAAAACGCAAACGTTGTTAAAACATGTTCCAGAGCGCGCATTTCCAAATTCAAATTGCGCCATCTCGAAAACTGGCCATTCGAACTCGTGTTGGACTCTATTCCTCTGGTTCGCCACACTCTGACGGCACCAAATTTCTTCATGCGATGGTAGACAAAACGTCATAGATTCTCTGAAATGAACTTCACACACCAAACGAATCAACGAGAAAAATACGATTTCAATCGAGAAATTCTCCATTTGGTTGTGCTGTTTTGCGAAATCTAAAAGTGTTGTTCGAAGCGCTATATCGCACATTGTGTCATGGAATCCCAACTTTGGTAAGTGCTGGGCTATAATCCTGCATAGTATATCGGCGCGCTGGAAAGTCAAACTTTGAGTAGAACGATCAATTGATTCACATGACGCTTCCCTCAAGTGATCGAGTGAAATTCTTTGCCTGCTACCTCTAGCATTAGGTTTGACATCTTTCGTTTGCATTGATAGAAAGTGACTGGCTCGTACGTCACTTTCGGACCTTAATTTCGTATTAAAACGACCTATTTGGTTCGAATCAATGCAGCCAGCATTATTTTGTTCACGCATAGAAGTTAGATAATCATCCGCTCTTCCGGGTATCTTGTCGCTTTCGAGCGTACTTTCCTCCATCTCAATCTCTGATTGTGCGATTTTCAATCAGTTTTCAGAAACTTGAATTTATTTCTGAATCTTTTAGATTACGAAAGAACGCCTGTAGCCGTTGAGAAGCGGTGAGATTATAATTCGGCTTTTTCAATGCTGTCAACAGACGCTCTTTACATGTGCTTTTTCACTGCCGAAATCTCTCAGTAATAACAAACAACAGACAAATGGGCAGCAATTATACTAGTCTGTTGCGCCTTTCATGGACGATATCTACATTCTGTACACCTAGCCCGCCGCAGGAGTAGTTCCTTCGTGCATCACACGATAATTCACAGCTCGCCGTCCACGGGTTCTTTGTAACTTAGTCGTTTTGCGCGCCGACGTAGTAGGCTGAGAATCTAAAATCTCATTATACGGTGTAGTCGGAGATGAGGGTGCCTGCGAAATGTCTTCGCGAGCTTCATCGTCACTATCGGCTTTGTCGTCGAATAATAGGGAGTTGAGCTCGCGATAATTCACAGCAGAACGTTTGCGCTTTTCCTTTACAGCGGTCGGGTTTGACGGTGGAGAAGCTTGCTCTTGTTGCACACGAAGACCTTGTATAGTGTTTGTACTCTGCTCTCTGGTTTTGGTGATAGCACATTGTAATTCATTCCAAGTAAGGAATTCTTCGGTTCCGTCATCGTATTTGACTTTCCACATGCAATCGACCACGAGCCCGAAGACTTTTGCTTTGTGTAGAGTAGTGACTTTGATGATTTCTGTTCCTACAAGCTCAGTCGGAGAGGTTGCCACTGGAAATTGGGAATTTGGCTTTGATACTACATCACTCAAAGAGTATGGATATAGTGTATGATGGCCAAGTCGATACTCATGGCTACTTGGATTGGCCACCACAGGGCTCTTTAGCGCAATCTGGCTACAAATTGTAAATATTAATATGAGGAGGTAACTGGTTATTTGATAATAACTCACGGATGAAAAGCTGTCTTCGTATTCGATAGCCCGGGATTCTCGTACACAGAAGAGAAACTAGGATTCTTGCTAGTCTCTTTGATTGGGACTGCATCCTTATAATAGAACGAAGGAGCTTCAGGTTTAGCCAAGTGAGCACTTCCCCGAGCTACGGAATTAGACGATACAACTTGGCCTGAGTAGTGAACTGGCTTGAAGTTAGTGTTGTGCTCGGAGATAAGCTTGGAAACTTCATGGTGACGTTGGCCTTGAGCGAAAGACGATCGAAGTGATCGACTATCGTACCGGCACTGATTAGGAAGAACTTCATGGACAATCACTGAGCAATCAACGTACCGATGTGAATCAATGACGTTTTCTTTGGAAAGATATGCGATTTCATCATCACTGATCGGATTCTGCTTTGCTGTCTTGCGGTTCCAAAGTGCTTTGTGATCGGAGTCCGAATTGGTTACAGAGCCTCCAGAATGGTCTCCTTTGTCGCTTTTTGGAGTGAAATCTTCATCGGCTGACTCATCATCACGCGAATCGTTTGTACCCCGTAACACATCCAGCCATGAACAAGCCGTTTTACTTTTCTGTGGAATAGTGCTCGGTTTATCTCGAGCATCCACCTCCTCACCTTTCAGCTCGGGAAACACCTAGTAAATTGGTTGCAGTGAGCTTCAATTACGGTTCACAGGGATCAATTTTCGACCGACCTCATCGACTGTCTCGTAGGCCGTTTCGAAAGCTGCGTTAATACATTTCAGGCACTTGAAGAGAGCCTCACATATTTCGCAGTACCAAAGTGCAGCTCCGAGTGGAATATCGCTCGTCGCTACCGGTGGATTCTGACATTTTTGGTGATAAGCTCGATTGCATCCCTCGGAATCGCATATGATGATATCATTTTCCGGTATCGTATTAGTGCTATTGCACCGTGAACAGTAGATTACATACTGCTGAAGGTTTTCTGCGTGTGCTGGTGCTTGAACATCGATTGACGAACTCTTTAGTAGATGCGAAAATTTGGGAGCGAGGTAATCGAACTGCCGATCATGTTTATGAAGATCCTGAAGGGCTCCCAATAGTTGAACAATTGATCGTTTACCAGTCAAAACTTTTTGTTTGGCTTCCAGGAGGCTTTCATAAGGCTTTAGTCTCTCGACATTTTTCCGATTCCAGCCCTCTGACTCGTACGCCTGCACGAAATGTAGGTGATAAGTCAATTGGCGCACCTTATGAACCAAACATTTAGTTTTTTGTTGCTTTCAAGTTTTGATCCGACTCACTCACCTGCGCGCGAACTTTGTTGAGAATCAATTTGTGTGGTGGAGGTGAGGTTGATATTTTTTCGTGCTTTTTCGGACCACGTTTTCCTTTCTTTGTTGATTTCGTTGAAGACACTGTATCCTGTTTTTTCTTTTCAGCCCTCCTCAAATTCGCTTTACCTTCCGCTAACTTTGTAGCTTTGTTGAGCTGTTTTGGTTTTATTGTTTCTCTTTTATTTCTTCGAGAACCAACAACTTTCCGTATACTTTTGTTTTCTTTCATATCGCTTGTTGCTTCCATTCTTTCGCTTGTCACTTCCATTCTTCCGCTTGTATCCGTGTAAGCGTTCAAAGCTTCTTTTTGGTCGGGTGTCCCGACCTCTTCGTTTCTAGGTCTCGAATTTTCTTCGGAACCTACCTCAGCAACAAAAACTTGTCCTTCAGGCTGAAATTTATCTTTCTCTTTATTGTTGAGTTCTCTCATGTCAGGAACAGGTGACCGACCCGAATCCAACTCAATGCCGCCCTTTGTCATCACGCTGGTCAAGAGTAAGCATATTAGTTTTAATGGAATTGAGGACACAACCGCGCAGCTTACGGTGATGATGTTTTCTTCTCATCCGAGTTTGGCAAAGCTATCATTTCACGCGATAAGCTTTGATATATATTGTCGGTATGCGATTCCACTCGTATTTTACAATGTTCTAAGCCATTATTGGAATGGTCCACCAATGATATCGAGTATGTCGGCAAAGGCTCATTTGTCATAGGAGTAATTTCCGGGGATAGAGTTTTGTTGTCAATAACCATCGAAATTGTTTTGATTTGAAATCGATAAGTGATCACAGTTAGTGTTCAACAGATGCAAACTCTACGACAATTAAGCAATTTTATTATGTGAAGAAATGCTTTTTTTGTTGAATACGGTAGCAATTCACGGCGGCTTCATGTATCAGTACATTGGAAACGATGGGTCAACTCCTTAACGATTTTTTCATTTTTATACACAATAGGTAGTCCCTACGGATATGTTACCTTAGCGGAGAATAATCGAGTAGCTCTGGCTGATTCCTTTCCTCGTCTACAAATGACGCAAACCACTTCGATATGTACTCACTTTCATTTGCGAAGGCGGCATTTATTGTGATACAGGATCTGAAATATTCGGCACCAACTCTTTCGAATTTACGAGCGAAATGAAAATCGCTACATTATAAAATGCGACATCAATTTATCGTCTGCGCACGTCGAGCAGGAAGTAACTACACCGCGTTTAGTCAGCATTAAGGCTCTGGCCCCCTGACTATATAACGATGCTCAGCGAATTGTTGAACATATCACGATAAAAAGAGATGAAAATCTCACCATCCGTGTGCTGTCTTGGCGCAATTCATGGCCCAAATCACATCAAGATGACCAATTTTCAATACCCAGAGCCAATGCAAATATCGAGTTCGCTTACCTGGAATTGTATGCTAGGAAACTTCTTTCACGGCCATAAAGTAGTAGCGAAATCTGAACTGCTTTAGTTTTGCATACATCACTTTGAGCACCTCTGCTGCTCGCATGTATCCCATGCTACCTGGGATAATGTCAACTAGTACGTTACTTTTACACGTGAGTGCTAATGTTGATGTTTTTGGATCGATACAGCGATAGAAGGATGATTCTCTAGTACCATCAAGGACGGCTATCGTCTTTTCAAACCCCATGCACTTGTAAAAACGGGTTTTGCTCTTCATATTCCAAGCGTCACTCAAACGAAAATGAGTTACCAGTCATCAGCAAAAACTTCAGTAACGCAATCGAACATGTTTTCTCATTCTTGCCCTTGATACGATTTCGGCCTACCACTTTTTTGACATGTCGGCTGATGTGGTTTGTACAATATTGGCGCTGGAAAGAAGAAAGAATAATAAGATCCGACTTCACTGGCTCTGGTGGACCAACCGCGGTTATGCAAGATACATTGCGGCGAGCGGCCAGCGACCAAACTCCGGTCTGACGAATTATCGAAACCCGAGCTTTGTGAACTTTCGGTTGTGATTGTATCGATTGAATCTTCACCAGCTCATGGTGACCATGCTGTTGTTTGTCGGAGCCGGCTATCCATATTTCTACTTTTTTCGTGTGCTATGATTCGCAGGATCAGTCTTGTGGTAACATTCTTCATCGGATCCCTTCCAAGCTCCGATGTTTGCTCTAATAAAGCAGTGAAACTTTGTCAAGCTCTGCTCATAAAAATAGTTTCCATGTCAGCTATTTCTGCCGGCAATTCCATCTGAAATCCTCAGATACGACATCTCACAACAATGCATGCGGGCAATCCTCTATCAATTTATAGGCCGATCAGATCACAGCATCGAGCTTCTTCATTCCATTAACTCCTTTAATCTTCTATTCATACACCAGCGCTCGATTCCGTCGATGAACACATTATCACTACAATGGCAATTTGTTGTTTCCTTAATTTGAACATGGAAGAGACTTTTCGTTTACTTGTCTACTCAACAAAGACCAGCTGCAGCTGCTGCATTGTTCGAATTCGTACAACAGTCGTTTATTGCTAAGTGAATCCTCTGTACAAGATCTAACTCGCTAGGAAATGAGTTAACAGTCAGCGGACTGTATTTTTGATGCATACCTTTCCACTCGTTTATTGAAAAGCGATGTTTCAACACAGGGCATTACGTAGATTATCACAAAAGAGGTCTTATGAGCTTGTAACAAGCCTCTCGAAAGTAAAGAAGTTCAACGTGCAAGTTCCCGAAAGTTAATGTCTAGAATCTATCGGCAATTTTGCAACTCAACAATCAGCTCAGTCCAATGTCCAATTTGAAACCGCATTTTCATCAAGAAGTATTCCTGCTTTATCACAAATTCTTGAATGATATTAATCAAAAAATAATCCACTCAACAATTTGTCAAATCCCTTGGATAATGCGGACAGGATGCATAAAATAAGCGAGTAAAGCAGCGCCACCTGCCCCACGTATGTGTTGCACGCTTGCAATCTACGAGTATGTTGTCAATGTATACTCCCTTGCCATTCCTTGAGAGAACTTCATTTCCTCACTTGCACGTTATATATATATTCTCTTCATCATCATTTCCGTTTGTTCCACTCCCCCTGACACTTTCACCAGCATGACGCATCATTGTTCTCCATTGTCGAGATTGAATTCGGCCCATGATATCTATCTCGTACTTATGCGTCACGAACTTACCTTACTAATGCGAACTTTGATGTCATTCTCCTCGCTTCGGTCTGGTTCAAGTATACTGAGAAAAAGTCGATATTTTCGTGGCAAGATTGGAGTAATTTGGTTCCCGATTTGCGTTTGAGTTTCCACTTTGCATTTGTGCGTCCTAATCTTTTCCATTGCTTATATTACATTTTTGCGTGGTGTGTGTTCGTACTAAAGAATTTATTTCATAAATTGTGCCCCTAACAACAAATTCATTACTTGTTACGCCATAAAGTACAAGGCAAAGTGTCTCGACTCGAACTGACACGGAAAACTATCGCTTTCCATGGCAGAAATGAGTGGTTCTACAGAGCATGTTGATGCTGAAAGCGGACCATCTTCCCCGGCAAACAATTCGGATGTTTCACAATGGTCGGAGCACGATGCACCTAATGGTCGTAAGTATTACTACAATAGTGTCACTGGGGAATCTACTTGGGAACGGTAAGTCTAACACAGTCGTTTATAAAGCACTTCAAACAACTACTGAGCGCATTTCATAAGTCCTGCAACATTAGCCCCCTCACAAGAAAATGAGCATTCAAATTTGGAAAATGCTTTTCAACAACCAAACTTTACTGCTCAAAATGCTTTCCAACAGAATCAACAGCAGCATATCGCCCCTACTGGACAAGGTACCGTAGCTGTTGATCAGCTTGGAGAAGTTTTATTACATTTATGCCTTTGTTCATAGCGTACGGGTTTCCACCGCACTATGCGCAGTCCATCGCATATCCGGCACCATATGGGGCAGCTGCTTACATGTACTCGTTCCCTCAACATTACGGTATCTATTTGATAGCATTCCAACACACGTACGGTTGATCACGAAGGTTTCATAGGCTTTGCTCCTCAAATCGCAGGCCCGGGACCACCTATCCAAACAACGGAAAGCGGTCAAGGTGAGCTCTTCCATACTTTTCTTCGTATATTTAAACTCATTCGTACGGCTATGTGGTATTAGGACCGCCTGGATGTAATTTGTTCGTCTTTCATATTCCAAATGACATGACAAATCAAGATTTGTTCAATTATTTCGCGACTTATGGAAACGTTATCAGCGCCCGCATCATGGTCGAAAAGGAAACAGGTCGAAGTCGTGGTTTTGGTACGTGAATATGCTTTTCTTATTGAACTTTGGGTCTAATAAATTATGGATGATGATAGGATTTGTTAGCTATGACAACCCTCCATCTGCCGACGCTGCGATTAAAGGAATGAATGGGTTCCAAGTAGGACGCAAAAGACTGAAAGTACAGCATAAGAAGGAAAGAGATCCGAATCAAGCTATGTATGGTGAAATGTGTGCTCACTCAGAATCAAACGGAAGTGAATTCAACGCGCAATCCCAAACTCCAGGCTAGCCCAAGTAGGTAACAATCCATTCCTACAGGATTCGAAAGTATTTCAAAACTCCTGTAGCGGGGCAACGGTATCTGTGGAGGAAGATAAAATCAAGTCCTTATGTGCAAGTGCTCGATCGAATATATCTCACACAAGTGATATTGAATCTTTCCATTTTATCTGTTTGAGTTTTTGCTCTTCTTACAATCAAATGCTGAATGATGTGAGGTCATACAGCAGTGTATGCTATTTTGACGCTTGCGTTTTCAACGAACGCCAATAAGGCTGAGCTGAAAGAAATGCGTGATCCAGATCGAGCTGCAAAGTCCAGTACGCTTCTGTACTAGGTAGCATGCATGTCGTCATCAGCTCTAGAGAATATTGCCATGAATCCTTTGGCGATAGAGACGGTGCTGAGCAACCGATTGGATATTAAGCGGTCTCCCTTGACACTCCACTCGTTATGCCGCTACTTTCATCACTTCTTGCTGCATTGGCTCTTCTAAGTCTGCTTTTCATCATATTGGTCACTGGAGCATTCTTGGTCGGTCTTAACAGCAAGTTTGTTCGCGTGCCACAATTTAAGAAGAAAATTCGGAAAGTTCACGTTGGTTTTTTGCATCCAGATTTTGGCATTGGTGGAGCCGAAAATTTGATTGTAAATGCAGCCATGGCATTACAGAAAAACGGCTGTCGCGTCAGTATATACACTTCGCATCATGATAAGTCACATTGCTTTGACGAAACTCGTGGAGACGGACCACTAGCGGATTGTGTGTTTGTCTACGGTGACTGGCTTCCGCGAACAATACTGGGTGGGAGATTCTACGCTGCATGCGCTATCCTACGCGTTCTATATGTATCACTAGTGATTTTTGCTCGGGGGCTCCATCGGGGAATTCACGTCTTTATAGTTGATCAGATATCGGTGCCAATTCCATTCTTGCGATACTGTAACCTTCCGGTTTTGTTCTACGGGCATTATCCTGACCAATTGCTGGTCAAACTTGGTGAAAAAAGCTTACTCAAGCGTTTCTATCGCCTCCCGCTAGACTTTTTCGAGGAAGTGACAACAAGTAAGAGGAGATTAGTAAATTGTTACCTGACTTACAAAGTTCTATGCAGATTGCTCAGATTCTCTTGCAGTAAACAGTATGTACACCAAGTCCGTTTTCGAGCAAACCTTTAAACGCCTTCGAAATCGTCATTTGGAGATATTGTACCCGCCAGTTGATATAAAATCATATGAAAATACCGAACAGTTCAAATCAAACACCAAAGCACTCGAATTTCTGTCGTTGAATCGATTTGAGCGAAAGAAAAATCTTGTGCTGGCCATACAAGCGCTAGCATGTCTTCGTGACAAGCTGCAGCCCGAGCTTTTCATGCTTGTTAAACTCTTCATCGCCGGAGGATACGATCCTCTAAATCAAGAAAATATCGAGCACTTATCCGAGTTGAGGCAAGAGGTTGTGAGACATTCCTTAGAAGAGCATGTTGAATTTAAGACTTCCGTGTCAAACGTCGACAAGATCATGTTGTTGTCGACATGTCGGGCTGTGCTCTATACTCCGAGTCATGAACATTTTGGAATTGTCCCAGTCGAAGCAATGGCTTGCGGGACTCCTGTGATTGCTGTCAATAGTGGAGGTCCACTTGAGACAATCCTGGATAAAGTTACTGGCTTTCTATGCGAGAGCACCCCTGAAGCGTTCGCAGATTCAATGGCGTACATTTGCAATCCTGCTAATCGCGGTAAAGTACAGGCAATGGGGCAAAAGGGAAGAAAAAGAGTAGAATCGAATTTTTCACTGGAAAGCTTTGGTGAAGCTCTACATATGTTAATCAAGAAGCATTCGTCAACAGACTAAATGTCTCGATAATACTGGTTGGTGTCAGGTAAAGCATCACGTCTAACTCATGGTGTTTGTGTTTCTTTGATGTGACCTCGTCCAGTACCGGCTATCCAATACGGCTCAACTTGCGCATTGATTCCGCGCGATGACTTGGGAGTCTCTAGCTTTATCAAATGCATTAAGTGTCATAGTATTATCGATGTCCTCAATGACCACCAAAATGAACGACAAACTTGTAAATTCTTGCTTATCCACCCTTCAGCGCCGCCACTTACAACATCACAAATTCGCACGGGAGAAGGTTCTATCCTCCATTCTGCTAACTTCTCATGGAGACCGTATTGTTTCTTCTGACTGATGGTTCTGTGAGGTGGAACCAACCGACATAAAGGATGGAAGACTTTTGAGTCGAAGAGGCCTCTCGAGGCGCGGCGAATACTTGTCAAGCACTGCACAGGTCTATAGCGTCTCGATAGGTCAGAGAAATCCCATACTTGAACCCTATTCGTTGAGCTCATCCGACACATGTTTCCGAGCGCCTTCACGCTCTTTGCGGAGTCCAATGATTCGCTGGCCCCGCGATCGGTCATCGCCTTGGTGGTACTGCCTTCAGCTTAGACTTCTATGTGGTAAAATCCCTCCAGTGGCAGTACCAGTTGAGTGACGGCTGCGACTGCGACTACGACTGTCGTGACTTCCTTTTCCTGGATTTTAGTACTCGCGCTTGCTCTTTGTCGACTAGGCCACATCTGTATTCGCGATTCTCGATCGACGTGCATTGAGACTCTCGCTTGTTCTTGTACTTACAGCAACGTATTCTCCTTCCGATTTTCGGTGACTTACAACCAGAGAAGTCTTCTTCTTCGCTGGAATATTTTATCATAAGCCGATTGCCAAGGCTTCTTGATCCAACAGTTTCGATGCCTCTTCAATCCTGGCTTGAGGACACTTCACATATCAGTAACAAACCCCGAGCCATGACACGAAATTAGGGCTTGTTCTTGTATCATCGCTGAGGTCGCTGCTCCTGAAAGTTATTGAAGCAGGAACACGACCAGCTTGATAGATAGCTTTGAATCCTGTTCGTCTAAAACCGAAATAAAAATGGTTGCCAGTCAGTAGTTGCTCACATCTATGCCAGAGCGATCAACCAGCACGTCTAACAGCAAAATTTGCGATATCAATCCGCGACATGAACGCGATATGATTCCGAGACCGGGGTCGAGAATACTGACGGAGACGCTGAGAGCGGCATTGATCAATAACACTGTCACTGAACTATGAGTGAATATGATCAGCAAAATGTCTTTCAGAAGTATGCGGCATACTTTTTGGCATTACAACGTTTTAACACATACGTGATGTTTGTACTGATGAAATGCACTCGGTGGCAGAGCTACATCCTGAATTGTGAAATTATTGGGATAAACTTGGAAGAAGTGTATGATTTCTCTCCCCCTAATGAGCGCTTTGTGTCACCAAATAAAATAGTGCCACCGCCGTTTCGCAATCGGTGTTGGGATTAACGAGTGCAAACAAATTCAGCTTCGTGTTTGCGGTGATGATTTCACTTGATTGCGTACTCAATCTGAAAGAAGTGCTAGGTACATGCGGTAATCAAATGCTCAACCACAGCCACACAATTCTTCAAACACTAAGAGATCATGAATAAGGGTACTTCCTTCGTATTTTTGACGTGGCATGAAAATGCATTGTAAAAACCAATACATAACGGATGGCTTCTCAACTTCAGTTTAGTTTCTACAATGGCATTAAACGCGGCGTGACTGCCAGTAGCTCATTAGTTATGGTATATATTTTTAAGTGACTAGCGCTCATGTCCAATCAGTTCATGCTGACATTTAGACTTCAACTCAACTAAATTGTCAGACTCGCCTCTTGAGCCCTGAGTAATTCGTGTGATGTTCATCTTTCAAAATGGGCGAAGACGTTCAATTTCAACAGTACGGGGTATACCCATCAAGAGCAACATATATCTTTTCTGCTCGATGCTGTTATCCATTTCTTTGTTAGATTACACGGAGACATGACGGCTGCTAGTTCACATACGTAGCAAGCAACAACCGAAGTGGGCCTCAAAACAAGCGATGTAAACAGAGCAATACCATGATATTTCATATCGTTTTCCAATCTCACGAATATTCTACATGTCAAGTAAACCGAACTTCACGCTTAACAATCTCAATAACATCATCTTCTTCCCCGTTGTCATGATCATTTTTCTGACTTGCAAAGCTCTTGCTCCGACCGTGCTTTTGGGTTGTATCACCTTTCGTCCCGTCAGCTGACTCACAGAGATTCGTAACAAACGGAATGAGATATTTGTTGTCGAACTGCAGTAAGCGCATATTTTGGTATGGTTTCACAGTTTGGTCCAATGCTAATTCCTCTTCCGGCTATATATGCAAATCAGTTCTAAGCATCGTTCACGTCGTTATAGAGCTATCCTACCGTCAGACGGGGGATCTTCAAAGCGTTAAGCATGGATACGGTTCCTCCTCCCATCACAAATATTGATAATAAAATAATAATCATCGTCGTAGCGATTATCTCATTTCGTTTTTCCCCTGGGAAAGATTTTGCCAATGCAAAGGCTACCGCACCTCGCAACCCACTATACCAAATCATGTGTTGCTGATTCCTAGTAATTTTTGCTGCTCCTTTGCGTTTGTTCAGAAGTGCCGTCAATGGATACACATTACATGCTCTTGCAATCAAGCAAAATACGGCAGTAAAAACGATAAAAATGATATTGTATCCGTTCTGCAGTGCAAAAACCGATAGACCCAAGTCTGCAAGTACGATACCGTCATAAATGGTAGGAGATAACAAGCACGATTCACTTACTCAAGAAAACCGCCGTCTCTGCAAGATACGCAATTGTTTCGAAAACACGTGAGCAACTACGTATACAAGCAAGTGCAGAAGTTGATGTAAGAACAAAAATGAGTAACATACATTTCTTGCGCTTCTTTCGATAAATTTGGCGAAGCGTAATGCTTCATTGCTATACCCGCAAAAATGATGGCAACGACCCCCGACATTTCCAAAATCTGAGCAATCGTAAACGGCAAATAAACAAACATAACGTAAACTCCCACTTCATGCATTAAGCACGACTTCAGATTGGAAAACTTGAATAAGAGCGCGGGAAGCATGCCAAAAGCGACACCAATCAATGTCGACCCAACAAATACCAATCCAAACTCGAATATCGCAAACAACATCGGAGTAAAAGAATACGAGTAACCGATGAACTTCGAAAATGTCGTGAACAAACAAATAGCAACTGCGTCATTCAAGGAGCTCTCTCCAAATACAAGATAAAAAAGTCGTGGATCCACATGCAATTCTTGAAATACCGCGAGGATGGAAACCGTGTCGGTAGCGTTGATTAAGGAGCCAAAGGTCAAACTCTCTGCAAGCGATAACTTCGTAACCCACCCCAATCGACCAACACTGTACAACAATACTCCAGTGACCAGGCTCATCGTTAAAGTGCCCAAGATCGAGTACGTCAGAATGGGTGTGATGTTCTCAAAAAAGTATCTGCGTTTCATAGTGTATCCCGAATTGAAAATAATCGGTGGAAGTAAGCCAACAAAGAAGAAATTGGGATCGAAGGCCATCAAAGACGTAGCGATAGAGCCACTTTTGAGTAGGCATAGAACACTTGCGATTATACCGATACCGATAGTGGCCCCTGCCTCTGGCAGGAAATGCCAACGCAATATGTGTGTGACATAATTACTTCCGATGATCGCAACCATCAGAAGGATGAGAAACAGCGAACAGAGAAACGCAAGCTGATACTCCAAGCTTGTTTCCGAAACCAGGGCCTCGACCTGAACATCTGGGTCAGTCATGACGACCTTTTTGATCACGCTAAAGCAGAACTATGACGAGAATAAAAAAAGAGTTTCACCTGTTGGTTGAGATGTGTCGGTTCAATGAGATTTTCAAGTACGATGCAACCGCAGTAGCCGACATATAAATACCCTCATCATTTGATCATTCATCAGTGAGATCTCAAATTTCTTCGCGCACATACGTATGAGCTACAAATCCGGCGGACCAAAGTGCGATCATTTGAGCAGCTCATTTTTTGCTTCATCTCTTTACCACTGCCGATAAGAGTGAAAAAGTTGGAATATCTCTGCTGCAATTACGATTCCATCGCCAAAGCGTTGCACTTAGATCTCAACTAGAACGTGAGCAATATGGAGGCACGGTTCATATTTATCCAGGCTGCAATGGATTCAATATTGCGTCAATTTAATGGAATTGTATGACCCGGAGACGCAACATCCAGCATCACTGCTGGATCTATCACCACGCAATGCACGATCGGTTGCATGAAGCCCGTGACTTACATCTCATATCCTACATTCGAGATAACATCAACAATCTGACATTCCGACGCCGACTGTTGTCAATCGTAGGATGGCTCAAGTTGGGACTTTTGCTTACCAAATCGGTCTTGTGAAAGAAGTCCATGCTTGCTTGACTGAGATGTGTACTGGAACACGTAACGAAGAACTCCTGGCGCAGAGAATGCAAGCCTTTAATCACCAAGAACGGGATTTCAAGCAAGAAAGACTCGAACATCGGCGTCAAGTCAAGTACCACATGCATATAAATATGGATTTACTGGAAACAAGTCACTTGATTAGCGCCATATTGTTGGATGTAACAAGTATGGTCAATCTTCGCCTTTCTTATCGTAAACGGGCCGTATCCAAGGCTAATAGGAAGCTGCTCGTGTTCCATGAGCGCCTAGTCTCCCAAGGTCCACCAGGAAAGCTTGAAGACACGTGGTAGCAGCGGAAGAGGTGCTAGCTCAGGGATTTTAGAAGAATGCGCTGAACTTCTAGTGGGTCTGAGCGTGTGGGATCTATTCCGCGGAGCTATTGTACCTTTCAAAGCTCACGAAAAAGTACTGCAAATGGCCCAATCGGAATCTTCACGCACATGTTTATCAGCGTATAGCGAAGAATACGAAACAGTAAGTTTGGCTCGTTTTTGGAGATAATTGAGCTTGACGAAAGCATGGCGCACAGTATGGCTTGGCCAGACGATGATCAAAGAGGAGATACAAGATGCTTCCGATCAATCTTCGCAATCCATAGTATTCGGACGTACTGAGCATTGACAACACTTGTGCAATATAATGAGCGTCTCATGGAACTCCGAACTGTGGGCATTGTCATGGGCAGAGATGATTGGAAAATTGGACGGCAGAATCCAAGTGGTTTCGTTCCGCGGATGATCGCAGTCAAGGCTCTTCTCAGCAATGGAGGGAATTGGCATCAAGGCTCTAGCAACAACCATCGAGTGCCGGGTTAAATATAGGGCGGAGTGGTCAGCAACGTACGAGGAACGCACATTTTTTTAGGTCAAGCGAAGTGAAAAGTTTTGTTTCGCAGGTTTCACCGCTCAACTAAAAACGACGTAAATCAAATTCAACTTGGTTTCTGATATTACTGTCATTATGTGGTCGGTCCTTCCTCTGCACCTACAGCTTCTCTCTTCTATCTCGTCTGCGTAATGCTTTATCGTGCCGACCTGCTTCAGTGAGACAATAAAGCATCATACAATGGAACCCAATATCTTAAGCATGAGATCAAATTATCATCAATCAGCCCTTGGTGCAGATGCGGTTGTTCAGGTGACACCTGAATTGTCCACATGGCTTTGCAGGACCATAATGGAACTTCTAAACCAGAATTCTCGTCGATCGTAAAAAAAGCTGATCATGAATTATGACCTTGTTCCAGCAATCAACGAAGACTGACGCTTTTAAGTCTGAGTCGTTGTCACAAATCCAAGAAACCCGTTTTACCTCTTCGTAGTTCAGTCGCATCTCTTTTGAATCGTATGGCTCTTTTAGAAAGACAGCGTCGTCTGGTCCGCTTCCTCCTTCATTATCAAAGAAGCAAAGGTTTATGACATGAGGAAGAATCAATGTATCACTGGTGCTACAAGAAAATGAATTCACGATCTTTTGACCCGGTATCACCGACTGTTCGATCGGCGATATGACATATTTCCATTCCTGCCGAAACGCAAGCCTCGTCATCGATCTCAAACGTGGTGATATTCGCCTCTCGAACGATATCTGTCGGGCAATATGGTGGATTCGGGACATATGATATTCACGGCGATGGGACTCATACTCCAGGAGCTGTCAACGCATGGCAATAGTAGGACGGCAGTGATGCAGTGATGCATTTGCCCGACAGGAGAAAGCTATTTCGGCGAACAGGACACGACATGCCCCAAATCCGATTTCCTGCTTACCATTCACGTGTTGGATGACTCTGCGATCCATGCAATTCAAACAGGGGCAATTCTACTCCACGGTTGGTCTCGCCCGAGACCCGTCAATGATGGACATCGCATCGCGATCGGTCAGGATTGGCCAGACTGCATCCTCATCGATGAACGGGATGAGTGATGGACAATTAAGCTGTTGCAATTTTCAGATTACGGGCATGTGGAATCGACATCAAGTTGTGGCTATTTTAGAACATGGACATGCAGAATCGACATCAAGTTGTGGCTATTTAGAAAAAGGATATGCGGAATCGACATGAGCGATCGCCGCATCGATGGGTATGTTTCATCTTTTGTGTATTTTTTAAGTTTCACTGCTCATCGCAAAGGACACACAAGAGGAGAGATACTCATCGATTCGCTACATCGATTCACTACATCGATCATTGCATTGGTGCTGATCGCTTGGAAGCGCTGCTAAATATATCGCGCGATGTCTCCCAATCAGCATGCGGAATCATGATCAGAGACTTGCGGCGGTAGGGTCATCAAATCCTTGTACGCATCCTTTCTCATTGTTCTCTCCACTAAAGAAATCTAATCGTTTTCAACGCAGAGAAAATGCAATCAACACCAACTCAAGGCGGCATTAGAGCGAGCGTACCATCCTCGACCATGAAGCGTGTCGGTGGTGGATACGTC
>CACSLJ010000316.1:0-29481 GCA_902706625.1 Albugo laibachii | reverse complement strand
AAGTCAGCACTGGCAAAATATTACTCACAAGGTGAGTATAGCGTCAATATTCGCGCTACAGCGCAAGCCAATTATCGTAAACGACGCGCAGCAAGACTCTGAACAGAGATTGCTTCAATCACGCACAGGCCAGCGTCCGACACAGTACTACAATACTCGAGACAGTATGTGGAGTTCATCATTTGGTCATGACTCACAATACTCGCAACAATCAAACGCAGACGTTTATATATGTTTTAGTGATTAATGCGACAATCACAAATATAACACATTTGCCAATCAGCTAGTTTACTATTGCGATCAAAACTACGCTGTATTCGATGACATACTAATACTGGAGTGCATAATGGGGCACTATCAAACGGATTTCTTCGCTATACAATAATCTACCGGAAGACCGAACAGCTGATATTAAATTCATGTCGGTGGTCAATCACGAAATGCGAATTCTGTCTTTAAATGCTCAGTGTTGTATAACACAAGTCTAAGCGAGTTATTTCGTTCATATATGATGTTATTCGCAAACATTTTGCTATGTCGAAAAGATTGACATATTTCGCAAAAACAAAAGATATGCGAAGAACAGCTGTTATTTCGAATATAACTTAGTAATGTCACAAATGAGTGCGTTATTTACATAAATCTCCTTAACTGATTTTGTTATCTCTTAGTAGGGAGTTTATGAAAGTGGGAGCCAGTTTGATAGTGTGCGAGCATGAACTGTTTCCTCAATGTATGAGTAAGAACCAATTCAGAATGAAATTCTCACGTCGCTCACTAGTGAACTCAATGCCCAGTCAGAGCATTGAGGTGATCGAAAGTACGGCTACAGTCCAAACTACTACGGCCACAGTCCAAAATTACTGTAGTCTTCTAAGATCACAGATTGGTCATTATTAGTTTTTTTTGAAGTGACACTTTAGGGTACAAATTGAGGGAAGGGTTAGATGGATAGAGTAATTGAAATGATCGTTTTTGCTGAGAAATACTTGTCTCACGTTACGCTTCAAGGATTAGGTTCGACCTTGGGCATTGAAAGGAGATGCGCTAGAAGTATGTCGGTGTCCGGTTTGTCGACAAGCTCCGCACGTTCGCAACCTCCTCTTCCTTGCAAGGGTCCCCTCCACGTACTCAGATTGAGAAGGGTATCGTCGTGTCGTGTTGGAGCTACGTTCCGCTGGGTCTTCGTTTTGTCCAGGCAACTTCCGGTTCTTTTAGAGCTTGTGGTGTTCGCTATTTAAAATTAACAATACATATGATGTACTACAGAGAAAGCTTATAATCACAAAATTACCTGCGATAGCTCTCGAAGTTCGACCATAAAAGCCTCTTTCTGTTGTCGCCGGAAGTTGCTGAAATTTTTTCGTACCTTTTTAACCATATGTGGTAAAGCACTATCTGAGTGGTCTGCAACGGGAAGTTGTGCTGAACGGATCTGATCGAGGTGCCATTGAGCGTCGAAATCATCTAGTTTGAGTCTCCTTCCTTCTTCGATGATCGGTCGCAGCTGATGCTCACAAGGGATTCCCCAGTTAGTGGTGAAAGTGAAAGAGCATGACTTTGCGTCGAAAGTTACGAGATGTAATGCTATTTCGAGGTGTCAAAATATAACTTAATTATTGAAATGAGCATGTGAGAAGTATCAGTTTCACCTGTTCAAAAACTTTCCAAAGAGAGTAGTATGAGATCTTCCGGTTGATGTCCTCAAAGATATCTCCACGTTGTGTCGGCTGCGCAAAACGCAATATTTTCATTTGTTGCTTTGCCAGTTCCGTGGCAAATTCGATCTGAAATCTTTCAATAGACTGAGCAATCCGTTCGCAGGATCCAAAAAGATTTTCCATACTACTTCCAATGAATTCTTTAACAACTTTATGAGCACCTTCCCCGCGTGAAGTGACTCTGTTTCAACAGTGCCGGATCAAATTTGTCCAGGTCAGAACAAACTTTTCCTTGTGGGGATCAATCGATGTCTTGGCGATGAACTCCACAGCGTTTTGGTAACGTGCTCTCCATTTGAGTTCAAATTCTTTCTAATTTTCTTCGAATTTCTCGATTGTGTTTGAGTATGGAACCTACAAAACAGTGATGTAGATATTAGCTGAACTACCCGATCTTGAACAGCAAATAGCACATTACAGTTCTCCAGCCATTAGAGAACGCTTTCCACTACTCATTGTTCTTTCCAGCAAATTGAGGCTTGCATTTGGCGACAACATTCTTTTCAATATGCCAAATGCAAAGTAATATGGATGCCGAGGGAAATGTGATCTGTAAAGCGTCCATAAGAGCAACCTCACAATCAATGATGAGCACTTTAGGAAGATGATTACCTTGTACAAATCTTCGGATAAAGTTGATGACAATGATGTATGAGTTGTTATCCTCGTTTTTCTTGAACACAAAAGCTGCCGAGAACGTGGAAAAGAGCATCGTATTTCAAACAACGTGGAAAAGGGAAGTCGCGTCTTGCTTGACTTGTACGTGCAATCAACCAGTAGTACATCGCAGCTGTCCCGCAAAAGCTCCACATTTTTGGATGAGCAAAGACCAGATGTGTGACGTTTCCATCAATGTCTTTCTGAACAACTATTTCGAATCCAGATTCTTTGATTATTGTATACAATGTATCAATGGGAGTCCGTCCATCAAGTTTCATAATTGCATGCTTCTGTTTCAAATTCCAGAGCTTTCGCTTCGAATTTTTCAATTGTGGATCTTTCTTATCATTATATTAGTGACCCTATGTACAGTAGTCTGGACTGTGGCCGTAGTAGTTTGAGCTGTGGCCTTAGCGGCTTCCTACCTTTGTTTTATTGTATACTTGGATATATTATAGAAAAAAGGTGATATACTTTTTTGCAGGGTAAAAAAAGAAATTTGTATGTGTGGTACCGCTGCACATCCGAGATTGGTCGTGATAGCTCGACTAGATATGTCAACAGACAAACCCCTCAAACTGAGACATCACTGCTATCACATACCTCTTCAAAAACGATAATTATGTGTATTACCTATTTTTCTGACTTTCTTGAATTGGACTCTCCAGAATGAAGATCCACCGTGGGCTAAAAGTAGCAGAAGATGACAGCTTGAATCCATCGCACAGGTCCAGCCGATCAATTTTGTCACCACAGCTTGACCAAGAGCTCTTGTGGTGGATTCACGAGCGCGAGAGATGGAAGATCCTAATCGTCACAGGCGCAACAATTCGCGAGAAAGCAGACGCATTTCGAAAGCGATTGATTGCGGAGGCACAACCGTCACGACTGAACGAACTGTCGGCTTTGACGTTTTCCAATGGCTGGCTTTTGCGCTTTCAGAAGCGCCACGGGCTTCCGTCTAACGTCACGCACGGATAACCTTCCTCAGTCAAGATTGCTGACGTAGAAAAGGTCGGTGTGACTTGCGACGCATCACAAGCAGCCACGCTAGCCGTGGTATAATAAGCCCGGATGAAACGGTGTACTTCTACTGCATGGCACTAAGCCGATCCATATCAGCAGCGCGATTCTCAGGACGAAAGAACATAAAGAAGCGCATGACGGTTGCCGTTGTGTGCAACGCAGATGGCTTTCTCAAGCTTTCGCTGCTCTTCGTCGAAGCTAGCCACTAGCCACGGTGTTTCCGAGGGAACAGCACTTTTGAGCTTGGCGCCGACTACAGTAGCATTCCAAAAGTCTGTATGACAACCGAGCTGTTCCAACTCTGGGCTATCACTTATAATGGAAGAACGCGCGCGGAAAATCGGCACGTTCTTTTGCTTCTTGACAACGTGTCGTCGCATCGCCTCGACGCTCCACTTTCCAACATGACAGTTCACATGCTTCCTCCGAACACGACGTCCTACCTGCAACCACAGGATGCCGGCATCATCCGCCAGTTTTAGTTGAAGATCAGCGCATTACAGAATCGCCGCGTCGTCGAGCGCTTGACGCGTTGCTGCAGCGTGTACACGCCGTCGACAGCCAAACTATGCAGGAAGAAATCGAGTTGCTGCGCCGAGTGGACGTGCTGGATAGCAATGCGTTGGGCTCAAGACACCTGAAATGGTCACAAAATCCACTGTCACTGATTGCTGTCACCACACAGGAATCTTGAATGGAGATGTGTACGACCTTGTGGATAGAATAGATAGAATATGTCTCAATCTTCAAAGTTGAAGTGATCATCTTGACTAATAGACTTTGACTCTATTATCAATACGCGCGCGCGTATACATGCGTGCAAAGGGGTGTAGAGGAGTTCAGCGGATTTATAGTCTGCGGTAGTTTCCATTGGCTGTGGATCAGTATATTCCAGTCTGGTGGACTCGCCAGTGAAGGGTAACTTTTGCGACGGAAAAGTACTCAGTTCCTGTGAAAAATGATACCTTTATCTATTACTTACCTCTACAAAGTAATAAAAACTTGGTGCGATTTTGATGTATCAATTTGAGCAGTTTGTATGTATTGCTTCTCACATTACATATTCAAACGGCAACTCCAAACTCTAAAAATTGAAAGATTTTCGGCCAAAACAACGAGAGGTGATTAATCTTGGCGCGGATTGTATGTGTACCGGGGTCTCTATGCGTAGCGATTCAACTAGGTCAACTTGCTACTCGAGGTGTCACGAACCAAGCCCGTGAGCCTCCTATGAACCCAGCCTCCATCAAGAAGAAAGCGTCGGAACAGCAATCTCGGTAAAAGCCGAATATTAGGCAGCAGCTACAGTTACCTAGATCTAGAAGATCTGCAGATTTAGAAGCTATAGTGAGCTAGAAGGTTTTGAGACTTAAGAGCTTTGAGAAATAATGGATAACTGATTTTCGACTACGAGAGTCATAACAAAGAAGTCTTTAGTTTATAGTCCTTAAGACTTGACTTTAGTATGAGTGAATCAGCGAGATCACCTACAGCAGAGGGAAAGGTCAGAGTGACCGAGATTATTCAAAGAACTGTAGAACCGACAAATTCAAGTTTGACTCGATCAATCTGAGAAGCGAAATATCGATCAAAAGAAAGAGATACCAGTAATGTATCGAAGGAAGTGTTTCTATTGACTGTGCAGTTATTGCAGGAGCAATTACGAAATCAATTGATGCTGAATCAGAAGCTGGAAGCGCAGCAACAAGAATTGATGAAGTCAATTCGGAGCTAGGAAGTGAAGCTAACGCGGTAACGTGATCAAGCCAGGAAAAAGCTACCTGAAATTCGTTTGAAGTAGAACAAAGACCACGATGTAGTAGTCTTGCAAGATGGGGAATGTTTGAATGCAAGACTGGAGAGACGGATGACGTTGCCATGGATTCAAATCCAAGGGAAACTCGGCAAAAAGAAACCTCAAGCACTCGGGTGACGACAGGCGGAAATACGCTTCGACTACCAATCTAAAAGGATGCGTCTCAGAGTCACAAACGAGCTTTTATGAATGCATACCTTCCTTATGAAAGGACCGTGCAGATAATGAACCAGCGCACGGGTATCTAAATCTTTATAACACCCGTCGGTACCTATATTGAACATAAAACAATGATGAGAAATTGCAAGTACAAATTGATTCGATCGGAGTCCGAACTTACGAAAGTCAATCGGATGAGGTATTTTGAGGAGACTTAAGCATCGGATATCTTAAGCCTTTATCGCTCAAGAAAGCGATGAAAAACATGGAGATGACGCAAGAGCATGATGGGAATCCCGAGTGGATTGTCTTATCCGCGATTTCATGAACATCCTGGATGAGCAGAGCATGAATGAGGAAGAGCTAACACTCTGTATACAGTTTCTCATGAATGCACCAAGGCACCTGTATTTCAACATACGGTGAGATCGGAATTAAATCGTCAAGCCAATCGAAAATACAGAACAAATATAACCCAAAGGAGCAAAAAAGACTGCAGCGACGGGTGGACGACACACATCCTCAAACCCTGAAAACAGATTTGGAATTAAAAAGGACCAAAAGTGTGTATTTCAGGGAGAGGAAAAAGCACAAGACCAGAGAATGTCTAGATTTTTGGTCGACTGACCATGCGGATTTTCACTTCCCCGACTGCGATTCAGCTAAAGCGCAGGTATTTCAGCGGAACTACAAAACTTACGTGGAACGCCAATGACGTCGGTGGAGTGACGGACATGGGAACAATTAACAAGACTCCACTTCTCGGGGGCAAGACTATCTCCTTTGTAGTAGATAGCGGTGTCGGTGTTATAATCATTGCAGCCAAGTGGCTAAAAAAATAGTGATGGAGTAAAGTGTGCACGCAAATTCCTGATGGAACCGATCAAGTTGATTAGTTTCTTTGGAATTATACAAAAGATCAGAGAAGAAGCTGTTGTTCAACTCGAACTTACAACTTCGGAAGGGCGCCTCCAGCTAGCGAATGTGGATGTATGGTACTGCCCAACAACTTGCACGAAGGGATGAGAAAATTAATCCTCAGTAGTGACGTTATTAGTCGAATAGGATTGCGTCATCGTCGTCTGGTAGCTGAAGCTCGTCGACAATTTCTGTGTTTGATCTGCAGTCAGATGACATTATTTATCCGGAAATAGCTCCGTTAGAGGTCTGCATACATTGGAACACTTGGAGAAGATGTATCAGCTGAGGTGAAGGATGAATGGCAAGACAATACTCGACACTACACAATTATTCTGGAGATTCGAGATCAGAATGATGAGGAATTACAGGTATTGGGACAACTAAACCTAAAAACCGAAGAAGCGCTAGAGGCTGGATGGCCCGAGGGTACGGTCAAAGAGATGGAGGTGATACTGAGAACATACAGAGCCTGCTTTCGAGTGTGAATGCGAAAAGACTTGAATGTGGATGTGGCTCCCCCATCAGTACGATTACGTGAGGGGGCGGAACCTTTTCGATGCAAGCCTCTAAAATATCCTCTAGAGCATCGTGCTTCATGGAAAAGCACATCAAAGAATTATTGGAGGCGGGCTTACTTAAAAAAAGGAGAAGTCGCTGGTGTTCTACACCCCTTTTTGTAAGAAATCCCGGGATAAAAAATTTCCGCATGACGGTTGACGTACGACAAGTCAACGATGGGGCGGAACGTATGGTGTGGCCGATGCCGATGATGGAAGTCATAATGGAGCATTTAAACAGAGCGACAGCTTTCTTTTCGCTTGATTTCTTCAAGGACTGCTGGCAATTCCGACTGAAAAAAACAGGCCAGGAATATTTTTCTTTCTTGCCTTATTCAGGAGTCTGTACACCCACATGATTCTTAATGGATGGTGGTGACAGTGTCGCTTATTTTCAAAGCGAAGCTTGAGAGATGTTCAAAAAAGAATTTTACAAACGATTGTTGGTATGGCTGGATGATCTTTTAGGCTTTGTGGACTCGAATAAAGCTTTGCTTGAATTATTAAACAGGATTCTCATTATTTCCAAAGCCAAACATCTAGATTTGAATCCAAAGAAATGCGAATTCTGTAAATAAAAATCTCTGTGGTGTGGTCGCATTGTTTCTTCGAAAGGGGTTCGACACGACCCTGCACGAGTCTGCGCACTAGTACAGTTTCCAAGTCCAAAAGCCGGAGACAAGCCTCAGCAGTTTGATTGCGCGGTCAACTGGATGCGCATAGCATTGCGTACTATAATCATATGATGGACCACTCCGGAAAATTTTGGAAAAAGTGTACAAAGCCACAGGGGGACGTACCAAACGCAGAGCGCAACGCGTAATTTTGACCGAAGCGGGATGGAGTACAGCCGAAGAAGCTGCGCTTGAGGAATTTAAAACAGCTCTAGTTCATATGGCTCAGTTAAAGCACCCAGATCACAATACTACACTTTGCGTATGTACTGATGCATGTGCATCGCATTGGCGAGAAGTGCTTACACAAATCCCCGTCGACCAAGAGGATCGATAGTCCCAATCTCAGCAACATGCGCTTCTTATTTTCCTGAGTGATTAATTCATTGGGGCGCAACTACACTGAAGGATAGTAGAGAAGAAAGCATACGCCATTGTGGCGACTTACAAATATCCGACTATTCTATGTATCGCCCAGGTGGGTTCAAATTAGACATCGAACATCGGAATCTATGTTATATATTCGGCCCGCAACGTATGAAGGCAAGAATATTCAAGTATACGGCTGATAAGTTACAGACATGGGTGATATTTCTTATGGGTTTCGATTACAGGAACCAATACATTTTCGGTGAAAAAAATGTGGTGGTGGGTTTATTATCGCAATGGGGGTCCTCGCCAAAAACAGTTGCAGCGTTCATTTCCAACCCTAATCAGCAGGTGTACCCAGCAGCCATGCTCCGTCAAAACCAATTGGAAACTTACTTATCTTGAACGCACCGACGTCACCTATGCTACATTTGGAATTCGATTGGCCACTACAGGCGAAATTTAACGCTCACAGAGATTCGAAGTAGTGGATAATCCATATTGCACATCAGACTTGCGGATGGATTCCAATGGTCTTCTGTGCGACAGCGCGTCCAAGATTGTTATCCGAAGTCGTGCAACTGACCTGTGTTTTAGAAAATGTATCGTCGCGCATTTCGAAGTTGATGGTCACCGTGGGTCCCAAACAACATATGAAATCATTGTAGATGGGTTTACTTGGAAAGATATGCGAAGATATGTCGATTTTTTTGTCTGACGCTGCTTGCATTGTGCAAGTAACGGACCTGCCACCCTGCAACGTCCTATTGGGTAGGCATTACACGTGGAAAAACCAAACGAGCTCATCCATTACGATTTTGTACATATGTGAGAGAGTTCCTCCGGAGAGAGCTATGTCATGGTGATCAAAGACGATGTAAGCAGACACTGTCTCTTGGAGCCATGCTGGGCAGAGGATGCCGCTGCCTGTGCTGATCCACTTTTTCGATGGTTTTCAGTATTTTGTGGGAGCAAACGTGGGGTTTCTACCCGAAATACACACTTCCTGAATCCGGTGATCAGTGATATGAGGAGGGCTCTTGGAGCGAATCACCACTTCACAACTGCACGCTGTACTTGGGAAAATGTTACAGCTGAGCGACTAATGAGAGAGCTTTGCGGTGCATCAGAGGCCTTCGTGATGAATGGAGATTACAACCGTCCCATTGGTGTCGTGTCTTCCTGGTTGTGCAGCTCATTCTGAAGCACAGTCCATCTCCTCGGATGCAAAAAGTCCCTCCGATTGCCGCAATGACCGGTCTAACTGCAATGAAACTCAAAGATTGCATCGTGGTGCAGTCAGATCCAATTATCATCTCTTCGTTGCGAGATGTTTTCCGACGTCAACGAGCTCACCTTGAAATCCTTGCTGTGCCTCTCGACGATATGTACAGGATGACTGCGGATGCAAATCGCAAACCTCGGGCGCGTCAAAGGGACGTACAATCAAAGAACCGGATGTTAAAATGGCAATTTGCGACATTGGAGACTATCTGTTGTATGCGGATGTCTAGACCCACATCAAGAGCAAGCTACGAACGAAACGGAACGGACCAGCAGAGATCAAAGCAACCATATCATATTAGATATATGGAATTTGGAATCTTCTTACACAGGAAACCCGTGAAGTCCATGCATCACGGCTTAAGTTTCATGCTGACAGTGACCTCAACGTCTCTGGGGACTTTTGCAGATAGTTTCCCACAATTCGGCAGGTCATGTCGTGGACAATTCCGTGAACACCGATTCCTCCGCGCTTCGGTGAGTTATGAGCTGCTGGTATCTTGGCGCGGACTGAGACATGCGGAAGATTCGTGGGAAACAGCTACCGCCTTAAATCAAGATGTCCCTGTCCTGGAGTGGCGATATTTCCTACAACATCGAGATGATCAGCTCGTGTTCAACATGGCGAAAATTCTGAGTATCACGATTCGAGACGTAATTGTAGCGAGTGAACTACGTCAGCTAGCTGTTTAAGGTATCACGACCCAATCCCGCGGGCTTCTCAAGAATCCGACCTTCATCAAAAAGAAAGCGTCAGAACAGCAAGCTGGGTAGAGAGCAGGATATTAGCCACCTGTTACCATTACCTAGATCTAGAAGATCTGGAATCTTTAGTGATCTAGAAGGTTTTGAGAACCAAGTGCTTGGAGAAATAAAAGATAACTGAGTATCGAATATGAGAGTCACTACACTATGCAAGCTTCGAGCGCTTTGATATATATTTCACTTCACAATACGATACTTTGCAAAAAAGAGTTGACGATATGGCAATAATTCGCTTTTAAATGGAAGCTGATTCACATTGAACGAAGCATG
Source organism: Albugo laibachii (assembly GCA_902706625.1). Taxonomy (NCBI): domain Eukaryota; phylum Oomycota; class Peronosporomycetes; order Albuginales; family Albuginaceae; genus Albugo; species Albugo laibachii. The sequence continues at coordinate 19,259 of CACSLJ010000316.1, read as the reverse complement.
AGCTTTTAGATGATTTCTACGTCGCTAGAGACATTTATACATTTCAGTGTGTACTTGGTATCAATTAGTTAATTTCGATATACGTTTGCTTGTTATATTACACAAAGATCCATAGCTTCAGTCCGCTACAGCGCGGAGCAGAAAAAACGTGTGTTATAATGCATTTAGAGTTTGAATGTACAGAAACACAATGATGGAAACAACCAGATCAACTCATCAAGAATATTGAGAATGAATGAGAATAAATATTTAAGGGATATCTGCTTGGTTACATTTAAGGGCTTTCTGCTTGGTAATTATTAGACGTTTGGAACGAGAAGCAAAATTCATTCTGTGCGACCTGATTCATTGGCAAAGCCGTCTTGGTCACTATTCGAAGACATACCCTATCCATTTCCAAGTTATGTGTGTGATATGTACGGCTGGCCATAAAGTCTGGATGATCTTCGAGGTGGATTGGGTACGTGTTTATCTTTCTAAGGATTGGCGCCGGCTGAAACCTCACCTCCTGGAGGCGCGCTAAAACTAGGCTTACCCATTCGATTCCTCACTTGATCATCTTTCGCAGCCGTTTTAGCTTCAAAGCGGGGCATTTTCTTCGTAGGCGCAACAGGCTTATTAGAATTGAAACCTGGATTTTTCATTGCCAGTTCAAGTTCACCTCTATAGTATTCCGTGGTTTTCTCATTGCCTGAGGCCCGACCAAATAATAAAGGAAACTTTAATCTCAACTTTGCCCAGATACTGTTTCTTTCGGAAAGGACACCTTTCACTATGATTCATTTTTTTGACGAAACGTTTTCTTCCGACCCAAATTTTGATTCTTCCGGTTCTAAAAGCTTTGCTCGGCATCGGGTTTGAATTGCTAGGACGAACTTTTTGCCATATAGCTCTCAGCTATGACTTCTGAGCGCTTACGGCGAGCTCACACATCGTCGAAAGTAGGAGAAGCAGCACCAACCTTCCTCTGCGAATTGATTTCCCTCTCGGTAGCGCGATAAGTGGCATTATTGGGCTCGTTCTTGAATTGAAGCAAATCGTTATATGAGAATTATTCGAAGCGCTCGGATGATCCATATAGACCCTACTACTCTATTGACACGTAGAATTCGCTGCTTCCATGTCATTGAGCCCGTTCACTCACGACGTGGCCAAGCAGGGGATTACGTGTCGACACGTACATGAGGAGGGCTCGAAATGGGTACAGCGCTTCCAGCAAATTGAAACGCAAGCAAACCGAACAAATGCCACTAAGGAGGGCTGGTGATGATTCTCCTGGCCAAGATAATTACTTAGCATTCGATATCTACAGCGTCAGGCTCCAAGCTCAACGGTTTGGTAACGAATGATACAAGAGTCCCAGAGACCGGGAAATTTTGAGGCCCAGCAGGCTAAGATTCAAGAAATGCTTATCAAACAACTACATATAAAGCAGGCAGAGGCTAAAAAAAACGAACAACTCGCCAGACTATGAACTGTAAACAATTACAAGATAGAACGCAGCTTCGGAACGACCAGGGAGTTAAGAAATACAAATAAATTCATCAGTGTGATCAACTCTTGCGCTGACTTAATACTTTCATCCTTTAAATTCAACGTCGCCTCCAAACAAGCTCAGCATCCTCTTTTACGCACTTTTTAAACCTGAAACTATTCCCCAGCCGATCTCATCCACGTCTTTTCGCTTGCAAATACCGGCATGTTACATGACGCCAGCGATCGTTTCATGAGAAGTGTAACAACTTTACTGAAGTAAAGGGTTTCAGAATTGTGTTTGATGAATGAATAGCGTAAAGTTTCAGCTGTGTGAGGTTTTGTAAATGCGTAAGGAATACGCTCCTTGCAGCTCAGCAATTTGGACTATCGAAAGTGAAAAAATATGACTTGAATCAGCAGAAATAGAGGTTTTTCGACTGGTTTATTCGGGTTTCTTGCATCAAACTTCAGCATACAGACAACCCCAGAAGACAGACATGAACATTATTCTCGTTTCAGTCTAGTGCAGTATTTCGACTTACTATTTGTATGTACGAAGTTGCAGCACAAAGAATCACGTATTGCTTTAGCGGGGGTATCGTATTATAGAGCACTGCGTCATAACAGGCGCCCTGCTGCGTTTGCGTAGTCTACACCCTTTCATAAAGCGGCAAAAATTATTGGAGGAGGGGCGTTATCAGAAGCGCTTCTATTGTCTTGCTTATTTCACTGGATAAAGACATTTGAGTCCCTTAAAGTTCTCGTGTGCATGAGGTCGAATGCCTGGTCTCCGGTCCTTCCATAACTCGGCCATGTTCTGGCTAAACCACTAACGGTAGAGAGCGCTTGATCGAGCAATACTAGACATTGCGCTGCCCCAAGAGATGGCATGCGTGATGACAAGGCTTTAATGACGAGAACAAACTTTTCCTATTCTCGATACAATCTCATATTAGCGGAGAGGCCATACCATTTGCGATTGATAAAGCTCGAAATGACGTGTCGTCTGACGTTCAACACGTCTGTGCTACATCTGTTTTTGTTTTGTTATCTCGAGCCCTACTTTTGTACGTGTCGACACGTAATCCCCTGCTTGGCCACGTAGTGAGTGAACGGGCTCAATGACATGGAAGCAGCGAATTCTACATGTCAATAGAGTAGTAGGGTCTATATGGATCATCCGAGCGCTTCGAATAATTCTCATATAACGATTTGCTTCAATTCAAGAACGAGCCCAATAATGCCACTTATCGCGCTACCGAGAGGGAAATCAATTCGCAGAGGAGGCTTGGTGCTGTTTCTCCTACTTTCGACGATATGTAAGGACCATTCGACTTTGGCTATATCCTTCAAGCCAGTCACATCAAGATGGAGGAATGGGTACAACAAAGTTACTTCATTATTTTCATTCAATAAAAAGAATACTGATTTTTCAAAGAGCGGAGGCAAACCAAACGAGACCGGGGATGGCAATGTGAGATCTGGCACTCGAGATGGGGAACCTAGTTCAATTACAAAGAAGAATATCAAGAATCTAAAAAAGGAAGAAAACGCATACCATAAAGCTGGAAAGAGAGCTAGAAAGGAGCGACTAGCTAAAGAGGAGGAGGATCGAGCTAACAAAGCTACCGAATCAGCCGGCCGACAAAAAGGAATAGAAAACGCACACGCTCAATTTCGGGGGCGACCGAAACCAGCATTGACATACTCCGGTCGCCCAGTTCGGCCACACGAAACCTATTCACCTTAGGTTTTGTATGTGCCTGCTTACATTTTCCATACATTTTAATTCCATCACAATACAAGCCATCAATTTGACATTTATTTCTTATTCTCCAACTGTACACATTTGCGTTCGCACTGCCTCGATTTCCACGTGACTGATTGGGTGTCTATATCCTACCAGCTCTATCATTGGCGGAATTAACCCATCCGACATTCTGATTGGTCAATCCTGTCATTTCGACTTGCTGGCGACAAGCGAACGCAATGACCTCAAAATTGCTGGCGGAAGTGTATCGCTTGCATCACATCCCTCTGCCTCCAATCACACTCCAAGCGCTGCTACAACGCGGGCCAATACGTCCTCCTGCTGTACGCATCATCGAATGGAAACAGAGCGAGCACAAGTACCAGGAATGGAAAGGTACGTAGCCATAAAAAAAAGGCCCAGTACACCTCTCTCAACTCGCGCTTTTGTAGTGGAAAACGCGCCAGCAATCCTGCAAAGCGCAAGACAGCTGCATCGCGAGGTACCCATCCGTCTCGCACGTCGCATTGTGGAGCTCGAAAACCTTCCTTCCGAGTTATTAGCGATGCCGAATGTCGGGAAGATTCGAGGGCACATGCTTACGAGCTTTGAAAAGATGATTCAGAGCCGCGAAATTCGGACATTGGAGGATGAGCAGCGATTTATGGACATGCACACGCGAATTCGAAGAGAACATCGCACCGTGCACGCAGATTTGGCGGTCGCAGTGCAGTCGATGGAGAAGGATCCCTGTCCGAGCGCCATTTTGGACGAGTTTTACGACTCACGGATCGGGATTCGGATGCTGTTGGACCAGCATGTAGCATCGACGAAGCCCGTGCTCGGGTACTCTGGTCTCGTCGCGGATTCGTGTGCTCCGTTGAAAATCGCGGAGGATCTGATCGAGCTAGTGACACCGCTTTGGAGATCGCAGCTTGCTTCCGTGCATACCAACAGCCTCGGTGAGCCGAATTCGCATCTGATTTTGCCTGAAATCAAGTTATACGGCGACCAGCATGCCACGTATCGCTACATTCCTCAACACATTGAGATCATTCTCTTGGAAGTGGTCAAAAACGCTGTGATGAATAGTATGAATGCTTGGACCAAAGCATCGAATCTGAAGGACAATTCGACGCCTCCGTCTGTGAAAATTCGTTTTGCTGGAGGGAAGGACAGCATCTGTATCAAAGTGTCGGATCAAGGAAGCGGAATGACACGTGACAAAGCCAATGCGTTGCTCTCATACATTCGCCCGAAAGAAGCGCAAAATGCGCTCAAAACGCGCGGGCATATCAATCAGTACGATCCAGTAGCGGCCGATCTGGAGCATCGAGCCTCCGGTCTGACCTTTTACGAGTCCTTTGGGCTGCGTGTAGCTTCTCGATACGCCAGGTACTTTGGTGGAGCGCTCACATTCATGCCTATGGAGAAACACGGCCTGGACGCGTACATTTACTTGAATTGCTTGCATGAAGCCAAGTGTGATAAATAGACTCCCTCAAGGGCGAAGTTGCATTCAATTTGGATCTATTCACGTTGACGAGCTTGTGCTTTGCCTTGGTCGCGATATCGCTGTCGTTTTTCTTCCCGATGGACCGCTTCAAATTTGGCTTCTTCCCGGGCTTTACGCTTGAGACTCGAGGCGATTCTCAGGCTCTGTTGGGCCTTTTGTGTGGCCACTCGATCGCGTTTGACCGCTTTGACTTGTTGCATGAATGCGATTTTCCTCTTCTCCTCAGGCTCAAGGACCACAGCGCGCTTGGACACGTACGATTGCTTGGTCTTTTTCTTGTCGATGCTGGGCTTATTGGCGAACGGAAGACTCGCTTGGAGCTTTCTGGGGACATTGAGCGGTGCGAATTTGCGTTCTGTGCGTTGAATTGGTTTGTAGAGAGAGTCTTTCTTGACAGGAATTGGCGTTTTATGGGCTTTTCGAATGTCGAAAGTCGTTTTCATGAGAAGCGCTTCTGTGGAAAGCAGCGATGTGATGGGGTTATAAAAGCGCTTGGGCTCCACAGGAATCCAAGTCCGACAGAACACAATGTCACTTTTGAGGATTTTGTCTTCAAAGGTGGCACGAAAGTCGCCTTTGCTTCCATGGATCGCCTTCTTCACTCGACCTCGAATGCCCGAGACCGTACGGATACTCGCACCTTCAAACTTGGCGACTTCCAGCTCGGAATTGAACATTCCTTTGATAAAGGCCGTGTGTTTGTGTATCTCTGTCGGCATACCAATGAGCTTGAGCTTTTTCACCACATGGAACGTGTGATTGACCTCGAGAACGACACCGGTACCGCTGACTCGGAAGCCTTCAAAGGCGCTGGACAATCTCTGGAACGCGATGACGCCAGTGTTGGGCGGTGTGACAGGCCCATACATCGTCGCACAGCAATGCATGTGCTCGGGTGTGTACTTGAGGTATCGATGGCGCTCATTCTGATCCTCCAGCGAGTAGATGGGCAGACTTTGGAATCGACGCCACCCGATGGAGAAGACAAGCGGATCGTTGGTTTTGAGGATCTTCGAGTGCCATCGATGCTTTTTGAATCGCATCCGAATGAGTCCGAGATTCTGTTCGCCGTTGGGAAGACCTCCGACGATGATGGGATGTTGTGGGTTGTGATAGGTGACGAATTCCGATGGAACGCCAGAGATCTCAATACGCACATACAAACCATTTCGGAATCCTTCCAATTGCAAACGTGTGGCTTCTCCTTCCTGCCCAAATTCTTCGGCGGTACGTAATGCGTGCTCTTCACGGAGATGTTTGGCTTCCTGGATGAGTTCCTTCATTTCGGGATCGTCTTCCTCGTCCTCACGAGTGGCGTCTGCAAACTTTCTCGCTTTCTCCTCACGCAGTATCTCACGCTTTTGCTCATCGGTCTGATCTTCGTGCTCGCAGGTCGTCAGTTCATCGGGAAAATCGGTCTCCAGGTCTTCAAATTCGCCGATCGCATCGCTGTCTGCTTGCTCCTGCACGCGTTTCCAGTTGCCCGTGACGAAGTGATCCCGAATGCTTTCCAACTGATCCGAGGATTTCCAATTTGGGATCTCCGTCTTATCGAAAGAGGTCTTGGAGCAGTCCATTGCATCGTAGCGCTCCGAGTCGCATTGGAACTTGTCATCGCCTTTGCGTACGACTTTGAAGAACGCATCGTCAACGGGTTTAGCCTCCTCGTTGTCCGCGGATTCGTCGCGTTCTCCATAGACGATTTCCATCAGATTGAGTTCGGATCGATTTTGGAAGTGTGTGGCCGCACGTTTCGCCAAATCCTTTTTCCAACGCGTTTGCGATTCCTCTTGTGTGGTTTCCATCTCGTCAGAGGAGCTCTCCACTGCATCGGGGGTATCAAACACCGCCCGACGTCGCATTCGACCGGAATTCTCATCGCGAACAATGTGCTCCACAGGCATGTTGACCGCTTGTACCTCTTCCGACTCGGAGCCGCTGTCATCGTCCGTGCTGTCGTCACTTTGAGCGACCTGATCCGATCGAATTGGAGTGGCTCCCTTGAATATCGGGAGACTCGCGACATTCAATCGTTCATCCATTCCGGTTGTGATCTGCTGGAGGTTTCGCATCATTTCGATTCCTTCGGTCTGCTGGCGCGGCTCTGTGTCCCCATCGACAATATCGCTGGCTTTGGTGTAATGGATTCGAGCGAGATTGATGTACATTGCGTCTTTGTCGTACACAACGTTCCCAACGTCGGCCATGGGCGCGTACAGCACGACATCCTTCTGACTCAAATGCTTCTTCTGACTCGAGCCGTCTTGAGCTTGAGACGGGAGAGGACAGGGATCTCGTAGAGCGATCACATTGTCCATAAAAAAGTCCCCGACGCCAGCAATGTGGATCATCATATCGGCTTTCAGATTGGAGCCGCGGAGGTACCCATACAGACTGACTTTACGATCGATTCGCGGATTCCGTTGGATGTCGTCCGGATGCGTGAGGTCTTCCAAGCGGTCGGCCAGCATGAACGGATGCGCCGAACGCCACGTAAGCGGTCGGAATTTCATCCTGGCAATGTACAAAGCCAAGTTATTGATCTCTCCTTTGGGGTACTTGTTGCCAGAGACGCCGGAAAAGTAAAAGAGCTTGGCACCCTGATAAATTTCTGTCCAGAATCGGTTTTTCAGGCGCTTTTTTGTGGTTCGAAGTGTTTTGTTTTTCTGAAAAGTGTCCAAATTCGTGAGAATTCCCATCACTTTGGGGAACCCGACCGTCTGGAGGATATTCAGAAACTCGAATGTCTCCATTTCAAAGCCGAAACTCGCGTCAATCATCAGGAGAACGAGGTCAGCGACCTTGGCCACATCGATGGCGCCATTCAGATCATTCGGACACTCCATCAAAGTGATCCTCCGGTCCTTTCCGGTGATCATTGTGATGGGACCTTTGACTTCATGGATGTTCTGACGCGTATAGCGCTTCACAAGAGACTACAGGCACGAGGATGAGTGCAAATTGCAATGAAAAGCTCAGGAGGTAGAGAGTACCCGTATGAGCGTCGATTTGCCGCTTTTTGGCGGACCCATTACAACGACCGATACAGGTGGAGAGACATTGACAGCGGCTGTCGTTTGCAGCGGAACGTACTCCTTACGATGTGATCGATCGAGATTGCGCTGAATGGATTTTCTGGCGCGGCCGTTTTTCGCGACTCCAAAGGCTTTTGGGTTTTTACGAATTTGCGATTCGGAAGCGCTTTGTTTCTGCTTTTCGAAGGCCTTTCGCTGTTGTTTGTTGGCCTTTGCACCGGATTTCGATTTGCGATGGTCCTTTTTCTTTGGTGTCAATGTGTCCATTTTCGTGATTGATTGAATGGAGGAAATGCAAGGTAGAGGGTATACTTTAATCAAGTGTAAAAAATGAGGAATAGAGTCAGAAGAAAATTAATGTATTCAGTTTAAATGGAAAATGTAAAAATAAGAAAATGGAATGCGAATAGCGAGAGAACGCGTCTCTCACTGTAAATACGGGTTTTACGGATCGCTGGTAGTTGGTGGGTTTTGACGTGGATTCGATGCTCCCGTTCCGGGCGGATACTGGCCATAAGGCTGAGGGGATGGAGGTTGGCCATTGGGTGTAGGTGATTGGCTGTATGGAATTTGTGGTGGATTTCCATTGGTATATGACGTTTCAGTATACGTATTTGGTAGAAGGTAAGGTCCAGTCGATTTGTATGGATCCGCATTCGGTATACCGTATAGCGAATGTGTATACGATGGACCATTCGGAGTTGAGGGTTTCCCTCCCATAGTGTTATATGAGGCGTAAGGTGGAACGCCCATGTAACTTGAGTATGGATTGGAACCTCCGGGAGGATATGATGGCGCACCCGATGGATACCCTGAGGGTTGGTACTGAGGACTCGATGTTGGTCGATTGGGAGTGCCCGATGGTTGGTACATCATTCCTCCTTGAGGATAAAGAGGGTCCGATGGTGGGACGGGAAGTCCACTTGTGGGAGGGCGGTTTTGTGGTGGTGGGTTTGGTGGATAGGGAGGTCCCGATGGTGGGTTGAGGGGTCCGCCTGATGAGGAACCTGGTTGTCCCGGCCCTCCAACGTGTGGAACTGAGTAATCAGTCAATGGATCCGCATAAAGTGACACAAAATTTACGGCGAAGAGTGTCCCTCCAATTTTGAAAAAGATCCTCATTGATTAGTTTGTGGAGGGTTGAAACGAGTTGGTTGTTGAGTGTTCGGGTGAAATGATTCGTTGGAAGCAAATGAGGAACTGAGTAGTTGGGGATACGACTTGTAACTCGTACGTTTTGAGAATTTTGTAATGGAACCACGCAATTTGGAGGGTTACCCGTAAAATGACTCATTGACACGTATTTCGCGAGTGGAAAGTTTCAGTATCGGTTTTGTATCTTTTGATTGTATATAAGGTTACGATTTGGTTGCACGCGTTCCCTCGTTGATGTGTCGGTTGACAGGGTACATCGGACATTAGGTTATTACTTGACGAACACTATACACACCGATGTATTTTATCCACTTGCTTCTTGTAAAAAGGCAGATCAGATGCAGTGAGTTGAGTAGTCAGCCACCAGAATTCTCCTTCCCGGAACCTTCCAAACGATAACTCATGTACACTTTAAATTACTTGCACAATGTAACTTTAGTGTTGATATCCCTAAATGAGGCGATAAAATGTACGAATACAAATTGATGTTTGACTCTGTCATTAAGTTGAAAAACCTCATTGTATTTTATTTCCCGGTCATTATGAAGACAAAGTGCAAAGTGCAAAGTGCAAAGTGCAAAATTAGCGGAAAATCTAGAATATATATGTAAATTGTTTAATGTTTTCAGTAGCGACACGACTCTTCCGTTTTACCAATAGTAAGAGTTTCCATACTGACTGATGGGATTATACGCGTTGTAACCATAGCCACTGTACCCGCCGTACCCACCGTACCCACCGTACCCGCCATACCCATATGCGCTCGCTCCATACCCGCCCACCGTACCTGGAATGTAACCCGTAGTCGATAAGTATGGGTCAATATAACCTCCAAGATTTCGTCGTGTATGGGTCGCCTCTTGGTTGAATGTACCAGTCTCGGGTACAGACGCGACGGTTGCGGTTGCGGAAGCAGTAAGTGCGATAATAAAAGTTGCTGGGTTCATGATTGATTGAAGACAGAAGGTAAGGAAAGGACTTGTTGGTTAGTTGCAAGTTGGAATATGAAGGTAATGATTTCATTAGCCTTTGATTTCCTCGAAAGTAATCAACTGGATTTCTGCAAACTGGAATCATGCAAGTGTTGCACTCCTGGTTCTTTATCGTCATTCGTTAAATCCAGTTCTTAGGTTCGGTCATTTTTGATTCGCTGAAATAAGTGTTCTTCGGACAACTTTATATTCTCATACTTTAATCCAATCGATAGAAGATCAAATGTTGCACGTTTGTAAACCTCACTGGATTCTTTCTTTTCAATTATGGGAGATTGGTGATAAAGCCAGACGCATACTACGCGACATGAATTTCCTAAGATTTACGACAGAACAAAAATGTAAACATTGCGTTTTGCGACCGTGTTCTCCACAGATCAATCCCTTCCAAAAATAATGCATAACAGAAATGCCAAACTATCAATGAAATCACAGTTAGGCTTCTTATGTTCTCTTGCAATCAATTTTTCATCTGATTAGTTATTCCCATGTTCGGGTGCTACGAGTTGTATGAGAAGCCTTCTGACACTCCAACTTGGGAATGCTTCATCTACTTTGTACCATTCCTCGACTTCTAATGTCAACCGGTCTTCTACTCGAGGTATTTTGACACCACGCCACGCCTTTGGTTGGATGTTGATAGTTGAGATCAGAATCGAATTGAGGTACTCGTAGACAATTATGTGAAGATGTGTAACACGGGTCGCAGACTCAGCTGCACAGTATTCTTCCTTTCCTGCTTTTCTAGAGCTCTCGGCTTCCACCATACTATGATTGCTATCGTTCTAATGGTTTCCTATCGAACACCACGACACGTCGTTCAACCTCTACACTAAATAAGACCCTGTCGGGTATTCAGGCTGTGCTTACGCACCAATACAATTTGTATCGCGCACGGTACCCTATGTGTGCCTCTTTGTAAAGTATTCAGTAGTCTCGCCAATTGGAGACAATACATCTGCAATTTCCATTCTTTTCGAGGACTTTGAACTGTAATCCCTTACAATCATTTGAAAGATAACGGGAATGTATACAATCACAGGCTGATCAGTTCGAGAATGCTTAGGTTCCATGCAAGTCAACCCGCTACTTTTAGTGAGCAAGTCGACGCCAATCTATCCAGAAACGTCGCCCTTTCCTTACATCGACAACCTGCCGTGTGCGATGTGATTATTACTGATAGACGGCCCGCAATTCGAATTCTATGGGAAGCGAATGAGTTTACAAATTGGTTCAATAGTGTGACGAGCGAATTTGATTGAATTTGTCATTTTTGTCTGGATTTTTCAGTTTGCAACGTGTACTGGACGGATTTAAAAAATTGGGATGCGAGACAAGCAGCAGGCAAGCTCGAGTATGCATAATCATGCTGTGTTTGGAGTCGACAGTCGAGCGGCTACATTGGAGTCAGTTTTGAACAATTCCGGTGAGCAGGAAAACGTGTAATCGCCGTTTAGAAATACGACGATCACGTTTTGATCGTTTAATAAGCTTGAGAAACGTATGCGCTATTGTATGATCGAAAGTAGGAACGTTCCGGCTGTGTGTAGTTTGAACAGTGATGCGCGGTAAAGTCCATTGAATTGTTAAGAACGCATACGATAGTGCTATAGATACAGCTTGCTGACAATCGGGGTCGTCTAGCTCTCGAATCGGTCAGTAAGGTCAAACACAAGCGCTTGTGACTCAGCTCGAGAGCTGGTCTATGTTGCTGTCGCGTAATGGGAATTGTAGATAATCTACCAAAACTGCTTTGAGCGATATTTTCATTCTTGGGGTCTATTTCAAAGTCCGAGATCAGCGCAATGGAACAAATAAGAGTCATAATAGTAAACGATACATTCTGGCGTTGAAAGAGAGTCAGCATCCGATCATAATAAAATGTTGGTAATAATCCTGAGTACCTCACTGAATTCCCGTTAGCGTTGGTGCACACGATGGGTGAGAGGATTCATCACTGCAGGTGAACACAACGTGGATGGGAGTTGGTAATTCCGACCGTAATTCCAATATAGCCTCCAGCACCCACAGCACCGATGCCTCCAACACCTCGCGCAGCGTATGAGTCCCTGTTATCTGTTTGTTGTGTCAACGTCACAACACGACAATGACACGTAACTAAAGTGAGCAAAAGACCGTTCAGTAACTGAATTAGCAGCTGTTCTTGTGAGCCTGTAACTGACAATCGAACTGTCTGTTAAAGGCTCATTAGCGGTCGTGACGTGTACCAAGGTAGTTCTAAAAGAATGTGAACGTGACACTTGTTCACACTACTTCAGAATCGTACTTCTGCGAAAAGAGTAATTGTGAAGTACTAGTATATATTAGTAAAATCAAAAAGCTGAAATCGGGTAGCTGAAAATCCAAAAGCTACGCTGATGTGAATCGCCCATTTTGGTCCGTTTCTCGACGTAAACGAGAGCCGTGGCTTTGCTGGTACCATCTTAATCATCATCCTTCCCATAATATATGTGTGTGTCGTCAGGAGAGCTGGAGGATCCGGCTGATGGTTAGTCTCTATTAAAAAAATTCATAAAACCACGTTTTCCTTCGTCTGGGACATCGTAATATTTACCGCCCAATGTAACCCCCTTCTTTCTTTTTTTTAGTGTTGATGCTGCTGCGGTTGATTTTACTTTGGGAATTTCTTTCAAGAATGTTGGCTGACGCTGGGAGGGGGGGTCGCTCACGGGAATTCCCGGGGAATGACGTATATGCTGAAATTTTTTTTTGTATTCAGCGAGCGATACCCTTTTTCCTCCTCCTACATCCACGAAGCCTTCGACATCATCATTCGTATTCTTCGCGCGACCCGGGTCCATGTTGCTGCCCCCTGCCTCAGATGTTCCCGCATTTCTGTCCCGTATGCCCTTGTTTATATTTTTGGACTTGCGGTCTATCTCTTTACCATTACCACGGGAAGATGAGGAAGGTTCCTCGATAGCATTCCGTGTACTATAATCGTAACCGGTAACAGGTACTTCACTATCATCTTCAGGAATTTTTTTCAATGTAGAATACCCTTTCCTGAAATAGCCTGAAAGCTGTCGTGTTGGGTCTGGTGTAGGTCTCTCGTGACGTTTCGTGGTCGCACGCATATCGCCACTTTTCCGTGTATTCGAGCCAGGCTTGTCCATATTCCTCAGTAGAGATCGCGATCCAGTGTTTGATGAAGCAGATTTCCATGTAGTACGATCTTCACTAGGGTCCATCGACTTCGCTTCGCTGCTTTCCGCATCATAAGATTGTCGAGTCTTCGTGTTCTGGGTACTTGCATTGCCATCTTCACTTTCCCCCGACTGCGTGTCGTTGGCAATTGTACCCGCTACCTCATGCGAGGTAGTAAGTTTGCCACAAGATGTCGTCAGTATAAAGGCCACTGCCAGCATGCGCTTGTGTTGTACCATTTTTATGAAAAAAGTAATTTACACGACGTGCACTTTGAAAAGCAAAACGTGAATTGATGAAAGCTGAAGCCCACCGAGGCGAGAGATGCTTTAATATTAATGGTTCGTCCACTCGTCCTATCTGTTGGACTGTAGTCAAATCGCGGAACTTACAGCTGCCACCCACCAATCATGCAAATTAGCCGTTGGAAATTTCCAATCGTAAGGATGGGGGTTCACACTGCAATCAGGCTTGCATGGATTTTGCCCTATATATGTCATTGTCGATTATTTATATCAGTAGGATTCCTTCTAGCTCTTACAATGTAATCTCACTTTCAGCTTCTACGTACTGAACTTGGAACGTCAACGCCAAAAGTGGTACGATCAGCTGTTGACCTTCACCTACCAGCCGCAATCTTTAGCGCTCTACCTGTGGCGCGGAACTGGAGTTCTGATAGTTTTGTCGAATATAAACGCACTGAGCATCTCTTGTTGTTGAACGCGTGCTCTTATGCAAACCATTGGCGAGGGGAATCCCAGTTCGACTGAACCTAACCTTCATATCCCTCACCCGCACCAGAAAAGGAATATTGCAGCTCATCGTAACCGTTCGATTAGACCCTAGCCTTCTTCATCTCGACACGCTTCAAACGTTGCTATACTATCATGCGACTTGAGCGACAGCCACAGAATGTGGTTTAGCCTTCCATGAGAGTAGACAGCGGGATAAAGCGTTGGAGAAAGTTGTCAAGTGAACTATTGGCTGCAGCACTTGACTTTCTCAACAAGCAGATTTTCTCGAGTTGATGAACTCCTGCTGAAGGCACATGAATTCTACTGTCAGACCTCTGTTCGCTATATATAGAGGCGGGCAGTTGAGAATGCCCGTAGAGAACCTGCGGGCTTCGTAGCGTATATACTCAAAACCGCAAATGAGTCACGAATAAAAGCTACGTCGCGCAAAACCTGATGATTCACATGACTTTAGCCACTCCAGTCTGACACGATAGTGTTGTACTGATGTATATTGATTATACTTGACCATAACAGGTGTCTGCAATCGCACCGGGTGGAGCAAAGCATTCGCTCATGAAAACAAACAGACTATATTTTATTCATAGCCACTACACCTTAAAGTGCTCAAATTCCGTCAAGCAAGAGAGGTGTGCATATGTATGTTAAATAGCCAAGACGAGTGGAATTGACTCGAGGAAATTCAGGGTCCACAGCACTATCCTACGAGCAATTGACACCTGAATTCTCCTCTTCTGGTAAAAATACCATGGCGTTCACTTCTCTGACCTTGCTAGATCATCTGCTTAGAAGTTGCGATCGATAAAGACGCGAACGTATGCAAATTCCTCCCTCAAAGGTATGCATGAGCAACGTACTTTAGACACCCATCAATTTTCTTCGCATAGCGTTGCAATATGTCACGTCATAAGGTATCACCCTAATTTGTATGACACAATCGCTTCTATATTGTCTGATGCTCCTTCATCAGAGGATTGCACCACTTGACTCATTTGCAAGTCCCGATTCTTGTCAAGAGCTGAGAGAGATTTTGCCTTTCTCCTTAAGGCATTAATTCACTTTTGGCTCAAGCGCGATTCCATTATATTGTCCTGCTGCAGCTGATCATCAGTTGTCGACACGCATGTTCCATCGTTCTGATGACCACTGCCCGTGACGTTTGTCTGGCAAGTTCCAAGCAAAGAAATGAGAGGTGCATAAATGCACAACTGAATACATCCAGGCGATGAGATGTCCGATTGTACTTGATTTCTCTGCGGTATTATGTATTGAGAGCGCGTGATGATCAATTCTTCTTGAGTATATATCCTACATCGAATTCCTTGATATACTATTCTTGGAGAGGTGCTCGCGCTCGAAGCAACTGCCATACTATTTGTGTGCTGGTGGCACTTCATGGAAGGTGCAGCGGGAAGAAGAATAGAAAGTCTTCGTTCATACTGTTCATTCAAGAAGATGTTTCTGACCGCTTCGTGGTAAGGACACTTGTTCATTCCAGGCTTTCTATGCATTCGGTAATTATCCACTGATATCGACACTAGTCCTTGGTCTACCGAAAATATTGCACAAAAGTGCTTACGGCTTAGTCTGCGGTTAAAGTGATTTTCAGTTTCGCACGTACTGAAGGAAGCGAGCAAGGGCGCTATCTTCTTCTCATAGCGGTCCCACTCTATCAAATTGGTCGCAGGTATTTTCTGTCGCTGGCTTTGAGCGTAAAGCAATCAACTAAACAAAGTATGGTTGGCTGCATTTGATGCGATCCGGAGTATTCCTCGACTATAAAAAAAATAAGGTCTAGGTCGTTTGGTACTGACTTCGATGGACGTTGTCCAGTAATTCTCAACATCACGTTTACTTCCTCTTCATAAAACAAAGAGGAGAATGAAAAGATCTGACGCAGCGAGTGAGGCAACACAAGTCACGTGGACTACCATTTTTGGGCCACGAGTATTGAATAAGCGAGTTGAGTCTTATCGTGACGTCTACACACAAGGACGGAAGCGGTAAAAGGGATACCAGTGGACAAGGGTGCACATAGCAAACACGCATGCAGCTTGATCTAAATGCTTCTATCCTTTGAACGTATGTGGGTCTCAAAGGACACGTTGAGTAGAAATGACCGCTGTATTTTAAAGCTTGACACCTGGTCCACAACACCGCCCGACACAACCACCCTCGCCGTGCATCATTTTCGTGTTTCACACAACCTTGATGTTGAATGCGGCGTCCCGATTTTGCTGCATCGACCAGTGACGACATAGTTGGGCGCGTGCACACCGCGCATCACCTTTGAAGCTGATTGGGAGTGAAATTCTTATCGAGTTCTTTTTTGGCTATTGATGTGCACAGAGCAAACCGACTAGACAACATCTAATGCTACCTAGCAATGGAATCCTACTTGAGGTGCACAATATGAGTAGGTAGAGACAATTTAAGAGAAGGATGCTCTGCTAAGGCAAAGCTTTCAAGCTGAGATGCTCTGTCCTTCTCCATTTAACCGGCTTAAATAGTTCCACGTTGTTTTGTTCAATTGGTTAATCAAGGTCACCTATGAGGCTGGAGAGAACAGCATACCACTCAGTCTGTTCTCAAGATCTGGTACACTTTGTTAATGGACAGCAGAAATTTTGAGATAAAACCGTGAGGAAGCAAGCTACGGCATTTTCTTTGCATAAATACTCCACCGGAAGTCAATCAGCATATCGGACGGCGTGCATCTACATTGTCGTGCTGAATTACAGTCTCTGTTCAGCGGTGCAGGTTTCCAAACGAACAGCAAAGCTCCTACAGCCTGTTCAAGTATTTCATTGCGAGGGCTCTTACCGAAGCCCGCATGCTTGCTCACATCACGCGTATGACTACCACCTTGTCATCAAAGAGCCATCGCACGTCTGCCATTTCGAAACTTCATTGCCAGTAAGGCTGGGTGGGGATGCTTTTTCGAGACGTCGGGACTGTGTATACATCTCTATTAGCTGTTAATTCATCTCGATTTGCGCACTAAATTGCTTTAAGGTGTTAAGATGATTGAGTACGATCCTAATTCAAAACCAGCCGGTATCTGTTGATCACGGTCGGGCTTCAAGATTGACATTAAAGATGTGCTAACGTTCCACTGAACAGTCAGACCACCGATGTCAACGCTACTCAGCACTACTCAACGCTACACGGCTTTTTTTATCCGTTATATGATGTCCTTTAGCGGTGGCGTATGCCACGATCTTCTCACTATCGGTGCCTTTATCCGATTTCAACCTTGCTCACTCTCCTGTCCAGAAACTCTCGTTCTTGCGCTCGTGAAGTAGTTTATTGTTTGTGCCATGATGATCACATGCGTATCTGCTTCTAGTGGTCAACCATATAACGTCAATCCAAACAACACAGTCTGATATAAAGTGTCTTCGATATGTTGTCCCGAATATAGTGATGACCATGGATTCCGGTCGAGTGCTATCAAGGAATTCGTGACTATGCGTGTTTCTATTCGGTAGTTTCTTACTCCAATGGCATTTCGTCACTCATCCAGAGCTCTTAGGTGTTGGCAACTGAAGACCTCAATGCATCTGGGAAGTAGGCAGACTTATCCAAAACGTTTCCCATTGGGCATCAAAGGTGCGCAAAAGATAGCTATGAATCAATGCAAAGTGGTGTATTAGAGATTAACCAGTCGGGTGCTTCCAGTCCGTATTAGTGACTCTTACGTATCTTCTTCGTGGTTCTGTAGCGTTCCGTCTCACTCAAAACAGTTCATTATCGAGCACTTACTCCTTGGTACTTTCGGTTGAGGTTTTCTAATCGGATTTCGAGCTGCAGGTAGAAATTGAAGATGTTGAGGCGACCCTTTTTCTACTTTCCAGTTTCCTAAGCCAATAACAGGATCTGTTACTGATGTTGGTTTGTTTTTATCCTGCTCAGTCTTCTCAAAATCTAGTTTGAATTGTTTATAGTTTGTAACGAGCTTTTGTGGCATTGCGTACTCTCCTAGCCCAGCTTCAAGATCTATTACGTTTGGTTTCGGATTAGAAGATTCTGATATTGAGGATTCGACTTCAAATGATTTTCGGATCTGCTTATCAATTTTCATTCGATCCACAAGAACTTTATGCCCTTCTGAACCTTTAAATCCTGTCATAGTTAACATGTTAATAACATGTTAAAAGCACCATCGGTCACGTCATCTTTTTGGATTGCATATTTTCTATATCTTGCGTCAGTACACGTGCTCTCAAAAGGTCATTTGATTGGCTCAAGGGATACATCGTGCATAGTGGAAAGGCGTTGAGGTAGGGTAACGAACTAAGGACCTCACCAAATAATCAACACTATTTTCTTAACCAGCTCCACAACAAATCCCATAACACGGCCATATTCGTCGAGCCCATTTTTCAACTTTGATGCTGCATTGTTCTTTCCTTGCTTGCTTTTTTCCGCGCCATCTGAATTTATCGCGCTGAGACTTGGAGGACTCTTCTTTCCCCAATTGAATCCGAGAAACTCCTTTTTATCTTTCCATCCAGCACGTGCGAAGTCATTTTTTGCTCCGTCCAAACCCTCGTTTTTGTCTGTCAATTTTGCCTTCAGATCTTTGTTGCGCTGTGACTGACGAGCGGTAGAAGAATCCTTGCTTCTAAAAAAGGAAAGAAGTTTATTCCTTCAATTGAGGTTGGAAAATAGTCCCATATAATGAGAACCACCAGTAGCACGGACTTGTGCAGAACTTGCCATTTCATTCTGAATGGGAATGTGGATATTACAAGCACTTTTCTTCCAAAGCTAAAAAGAAAATGAAAGGTTCTGAAAAGCGACCTCGGATAGCATAGACCACGTGGAACTACCATGAATCATTACGTTGCTAGTGTTAGGGTTTGCGTGGACTGGACACAGTAGAACGGGGAGATGAATGACAACACTACACAAGGGTACGCAGATCAAACAAACAAGCAGATTGGTTTAATTGCTCCTGTCCCATCATTATATGCGTGTCTCAAGAGAGAATACGTGGCGAAAGTGATCGTTCACTCAAAAAATGGAAATAAGGGTAGTTCCACGTGGTCTACCCTGTCTGATCGCTGGTCGCAATAAGACAAAAATATCTGGCTGGCTGAAGTGCTGGGCGGGGTTCCTTCGAGTCTACAAATATGAATAAACGGCGCAGCAATAGACATCTCCATTTTACGCTCTGCGCCACGTAATCTATAATTCAAAGACATAACTTTATGTGATCTGTGTTAAGTATTCGCCCCGCTCGATTGCGTGAGTCACCAGAGTCTGTTTCGTGGCTCCTTTACGTAATGAGCAGGCTGCTGCCAGGTGGTACCTAATATTCAAAACTTGCTTTGTAAGCCTCATTGCCTTTATCGCTTGATATTGAGAACAAGTCCACTTGATAGCAGCATATACAAGATGTATTGG
>CACSLJ010000315.1:0-29675 GCA_902706625.1 Albugo laibachii | reverse complement strand
TACCGTGACATCGAACCCACGAGAAGTTGTCGAGGAATTTATGGATCACTGGGGTGGAGTGATGGGTGATATCAGCCGTTTTACGACCGACTCAGCTGATCCATTTAACAGAAATCAAAACCAGTTGCTGGAGTCAATTCAAGTTTCACTCGAGTCGGAATAGCAAAACCGTCTCTCGACTCGCCTAAGTACGACCGAGATAGCGGAAGCGATCAAGCACATGCGGAGTAATTCATCTCCAGTTATGAATGAACTACCTGCTGCAGTTTATCACGTGGATCCAGAAACGTTTGGCGGTTGTCTGAAGATTGTGTTCGAATTTCAGCTAAAACACGGAATTTTGCTGCGATCTCAACGACGCTCGGCCATAAACTTGCTATACAAGAAAGGTTTAAGATCGGATCCAGGCAACTAAAGCCCGATCGCATTACTTTGTCTCGACGTGAAGGTGCTTTCAAAAGTGTTGGCACATCGATTGCAGCGTTTTCTGCCGAAATCGGTGCATCAAGACCAAAAAGCATTTATGCGCGGAAGGTCGCTGCATCATCATATCCGTCACCTCGCGGACATACAAAACTTGGTTACTCATCGTGGAGAAGAAGCCTATGCAAGCTTCTTGGACTTTGAGAAGGATTATGACCGAGTCAACTGGACATAGATGTTTCGCGTTTTGGAAAAAATGCGTGTTGGAAAACGTTTTCACTGACTGGGTTCGTCTTTTGTACACTAACACAAAGGCGCAGTTGATGATCAACGAAAATATAGCACCGTCCATTCCACCACAACGTGAAGTTAAAAAAGGTGATCCTCTCTCAGCATTACTTTTTATGATGACGATCGAGCCTTTGAGTAATTTATTACGCCAACATGAGGAACGTGGAATTCGGATTAATGGCACCACTGTTGCAACTGGACTATTTTTTGCAGACGATTCGACGCTTCTATCAGAAACTTTAAATGGAGTTTTAACGCAACTCGAACTTGTTCAAGTTTATTGTCATGGATTTTGTGCCAAACTCAACTTGAGCAAATCATCCTCAATCTCATTGAATCGGACGTTGCCGTGTCCTCTGATACCGAATTTGACCATATTGGTTCCGGATGATTCTGTCAAGTATATGGGCATTCCGTTTAGCCGCGGGACATATTTACCATCGCACCACAGCGACATATGGTACAATGGGAAAGCACCGCTTCCTGGTTGTAACAAGCATTCAAAATGTGGCATCAGATTGATTGGAACATTACAATCTCACATCTGAATGTGCTACAGCGACTTCAGTACTATATGCAACAGCCGGTTTGGTTTCATTGCGACCGAGTACTGCATTATGAAGTTCCTACTCGGAATCCTCATGCAGAAAATGTTTGGTACATCTTGACATGGTGGATGAGCCCCATCGTCTGTTTCGAAGATCGTTGGCATGAATTTTCGAGATCTGAAGCCTCCAAGATTTTTTCCGAGATTGTGGCACATGGCTTACGAAGCAAGATTTATTGACCAATTCTACAATGACGAAGAGCTTAATACATCAGATATGACGAATAGTTTGGAAACTTCCTGAAGCAACCAAAATTCATGCGTTGTTGACACATTGGTCATCTCGGGAGCGATATAAAGCTACAGATATGGAAAGAATTCGTACATTCACAGCTAATTCAAGACATCTTCGAAAGCGTGTTCTACCGATTTTTGAAGATGTTCAATTTCGTCCAGCCTTTCGGATGCTGCCAGTTCGATCCCGGTTCTGGTTTTTGAAAGATATGCAACCCAACATTATATTGTGCATTCTGCCTTCGTGTGTAGCAGTCGAATCAGATCAACATCTCTTTTTCGATTGCGACCACATAGTTCAGTTATGGTTGGAACCACTCCCGACATGGAGTCAAGTTTTTCCTCCCGACCGCGTTCGACGAGCATTGCATGTGCAATTGTGCCTCCGTTACGGACGGAGTGGAAGGAGTATCAGCAGATTTTGTCCGAGTTGTGGCTAGCACTACAGACAGTGACGCTGCACTTCATCTGGAGCGATCGCAATCGCATATTTTCTGATAATCGAACACCAACTCCGACAATTCCTGCACTATCCGTGATCTACACAACGTTAAGTGCTCGCGTTCGGTACTTTCGACGGAAGTGTTACGACAAAGACGATCGTATTCAGCTGGCAAAGGTCCTGGATCAACTATCAAAGGAAGGTTCGTTTGGTGCTTTTTTCCGCACTCGGGTTTTCTAGTTACTGCTATGGCAACGGCAAGTGCAACCATGATCCCAGATTTGGCTGGATGGCTACACTCAGCTTATTGCGCCAGACATCATTTTGGTGCCACGGTACCTGTTGGCCATTTTACATTTTTATTTCACGCTGGCCATCGGCTCCTATTGAGAAGCAGTAAGGTACCCCAATAGTGGAACGTCACCCGCAAGACATATTATCAACTCTGAAAGGTATTTTCCTGTAAACATTTTTATCTAATAATATTATTTTCGTTAGCCTAGGCATTTAGAGAAGTCAATAAGTCTAATTCTAGTAATATCGACACCTTTACTGAGTATCAGTCAGGAATCAAGCATATCCGGAATGATTGAAAAATACAATCAAGTCAAAGCTAAAGAATTTCATAATCCTTGTTCTCCAGGGCAATTCCTTGCAAAGATCAAAAGCAAAGATTCAAGAATGGTCAATAGACCTTATAGGTCTTAAGTAGGATCACTTTTTTATATCGCTAATAGAACAAGACCTGACCTTACATTTGCGGTAAGGCAACTCATTCGCCATCTCGAAAATCCTAGCGAGGAACATTGGAACGCACCAATAAGAGTCCTGTATGCGGTTTGTTTCCAGTCGCTCTTTAGGCACGAAAGGAGCGCAAGCGATAGAATGCTTCAAATACACAATAATCTGAGACCAGTGTGCCCAACGAACATTTCGCGATAAGCAGTAAAAAAAATTATTAAGTTATCAGTGTGAATAAAGGGACTTCCATAGTTCAAGCGAAGCAAACTGTTTTTGGATGCGCACATAGAAATCTGCACGTGCTTGTCCTGAAATATGAAAACAGAAAAAAAGAAGACATATATTCAGCACCTTCAAAATCTTCTACCTAAGAATGTGCTACCATTCCGCAATGATGGAGGCTGTAGTCAATAAAAAATGATTCGACTTCTAAGAAACCTTATGTTGTCCCCAACCTGACATGGGCAATTTATCAGACTTAAACGTGCACCTCGGAATAATGCCATATTGTCCGGAAAACACCATTCAAATCATGTTTTATTGACATGTCGGAAGGAGTGCTTCAATTAGAAACGCAGCGGTTTCTTTCACACGACGAGATTGAAAAAAGATTTAGTCTTACGGGGTGAACTAAAACGAATGGAGTAATATCATGTCCCATTTGAATGTTTTCTCGATAAATGAAGCGTCTTAGATTGTCACCTGCGACGAGGTCACTGCTGAAAAAATACAATACAACAGTTATTTTCCAAGCGTTTCGGCCAATCCACACAGGAACAAGCAACTTTTCTTTAGGTGATTCCATGGCAGTGAAGTTGGCCTTTTTCAAGAGTTTCTTTAAGCACGAATATTTTCATTCATTATACGCTTTTGAACATTAACATAAAATGAGAGAGATCATCCGTTCGTCTCTTGGATTCGCTGATGGTGCTCCCAAACCATCTATAGCATCCGAAAGGCGACTGATAGGAGCTCTTAATCCATGTACATTTAAATTCGATGGTATATTGAAAATCCAGCAAATCAAGCTGCATCCCTTTCAACACTTCCAATGCCTTGTTCGCTGTACTCATAACGTATTTTTCTTCCTCCCACGCGAACGGAGAAAAAAAGTCGATCCAAGTTAGCACTAGCTCTGCGATGTTTTGAAAATACTCCATCGATGTATTCTTCATGCGATCTTAGGCGATGGTCGTACTTCAACGCGCCTTCTGGACAGTGGGAACAGCAGAACACCGGACGTACTGCACATGGAATATCTCCCGTACTGACCTCCAGTGAATGAAAAACGTCATTCCTTCAATGCTCCTGAATCTTTTCTCGTCCTCCCGATCGAGCCCATCCATCCAAGTGGCACACTTTTAAACGAAACTTTCATTCCATACACGCACGATCTCAGATGGAGAAAGGATTTGGTTCTGCTGTCGATGAAAGAGGAGTCGAAAGAAACACATCCGACGGAGTCGTTGTTTTGGACATAGCTGCCAATTTCTGGCAGCGACGGGCAGTCCAATGCGTCGAGAATTGAATAGTCTTTCGGAAATCATGCGTACCGTGAGTTGGCGGGCATGAACTTCGTCTCACTGTGCGGATGATTTATCCACTTGCAGTGCTCTAATGTCTAATGTCTCCCCTGCGCTCATTTTATTGATTACCTACTCAGGGAGAATCAAAAGTGAAATGATATAGCCCCGTTTGTATATGGCATTTTCAAACGGTATTATTTTTAAGCTCTCGCACTTTCTCATACAAACGATTCTACGGGTTTGGCTCGCACGTTGCAGCATGGCAGTATCCAATATAAGAGAAGAGCGGTCCCACATACAACAATAAGATAAAATACCCGTTATATCATACGTGTCGACATTGCACAGCAGGAATTACGACACATAGCAACTTCATTGTCATACGTGTTACACATTGGTGGTCTCCCACGTTTTCGTATAGCAGTTTGCTTTCTCGCAACATGAGTTACTCAGTTATTCCGGCATGATGGTCCCACACGTTGCAACTTGATTGTCATACATGTTGCACATTGGTTGACACAGTATTAGTGCGATATACTCTGGCTCAGCCGTACTAACCGCCACGCTTCGCTGAATCCTGATTTAATATAAACTGGGGTACCATTTATCATAACCATGATTCCAGAAACAGCTCTCCTGGATTCCTTGTTATTTGCTCAATCTGTGTCACTTTAGGCACAAAAAACGTGCAGATCCTTTTCATTCCTGGTGTAAGTAATTCCAATGTCGCTTGTTGAATTTAAGTACCGCAGGACTCTCATTGCTACCCTAATGCTCTTCGCTGGGCTGTTTCAAATTTCGACTTAGTTGACCCAATGAGAAAGCAATATCTGGTCTTGTTCTATCCGTAATTTATAGTACTGAGCACACTAAGAATCGATACTTCAATTTCAAAGACGTTGAACTTGAACATTTGGGTTCAAACTTGCTTTGCGTCGACTGGATTGAAATTTTTCCGCCATTCTTTTATTACTAGAAGCTTGATTTATTTTCAGAATACATTTTTTCAGATCAAGATCTACTTGTATTCCCAAATTGATTTGACTTTCCTAAGCTCTTTTAGCTTGAATAGTTTAGATAGCTTGTCGGAAATCTCATTTATCACTTCCAACGTCCTTGTACCTATTAGCATTCCATCGACATATAATGCGATGTATACCAGGGATTTCTCTTTTCGACGAACGAATATGCAAGAGTCTATTCCAAAGTATTGATATCCCATTTACAAAAGCACATATGAAATGGTCTAGAGCCAAGTTACCGCTGTCTACCTCAAACCATATAAAATTCGCTTTTCATCTGAAAAATCCATTAGACTGAGCTTGAACACTTCGGGTCAGTAAATCTCTACTTCTTATTCCATATTCCCATTACGAAAGGCGATGTAGACATCATTTTGCGTAATTTGAAGTCCTTGATGACATCAAGCCGAGAGGGAAACTCGAAAAGAATTCATATTTGTAACTGGCACTAAAGATTCCATATAATCCACTCCATACTTTTGCCGTAACTTGAAGCGTTAAGTCTAGCTACTTTCTTATTTCGCCATCTTCATTCCATTTTATGGTGTGACCCATTTTGTTCCAATGACATACCTGTTTGGTTTATTCTCAGTCAATGTCTAGGTCGGACTTTTGCTTAAGACGGGCATTTCATAATCAATTGCCAAACAAGGGAAGATTTGCCAAAAAAGGGGGTGAGATATCTGTATATACTGATCACGATGAAATTGAATTATAAATTACAAATTTAGTAACCAGACAAATAAATCAGATACTACCAATACAATTATATATCGGAATCAATGCATGCAGCACATCATAAACCGAATGCAGTTATGAGCTTAACAGCAAAACTGATTACGTAACTTCCTTCACTACGAGTTTCTTTGCTATGACCTGGGCGTGTACACTTGGAACAACAACGAATTCGTTTTGAACGTCGTGCATTTTAACCTTGACTCAAAGTACGTCGTTAGTAGTGCCTTCCAAATTGCACTGTAGAGCTAGGTGGCTTGTGATAGTCATGTTTTTCCAATTGTTCAAACAGCGGTAACTCAATACTTTTTCTACCATAACCAGCGGCAAAGCACTCAAATTGGTCACACAAATCAAATGCTGAATAGAGTTCTTCATCACGTCGAAAAAATATCAAGACAACTATAAATTGTTGACATGGTATTCCAAGCTGGTCTATTACGTACGCGAGCAGCAATTCTCTGCAATGTTCACGCGTCAATATACAGTTTGCTTGGGACCGATATGAGAGTCTAGTACAAACGCTATAGATTTGTTACTTGGTTTGACATTCAAAAAAGCTGCCTTGTGCTTCATTACTCGTAATTTACTTCAGCAAATGGTGTGACTATTCTTCCATCATTTCAACTTATCAATTAGTTTTACGGATTGAAAACTGTTGCGGATAACGATTAGTCATGAGTGTTACAAACATGTAAATTTTTCCCTAAGAACGTTATGAGAACATCAGAGCGTTGCTTACATTGAACAGCAACGTACGTCATGGTGTTACAAACCGTAGGATACGTTATAGAAAAATTACAGTATAGGCTAAGATCAGCTAATGGTGAACTAAGGACCTATAATTATATTCATTTTCCAATTTAGCCTCTGGACGCTTTACAGGTTATGAGCCCAAATGCATTGAGAACAATTACAGGCATCATGAACAGTGACGCGATTATAAGTGTCAATCACTTCTACTCGGCGATAATGCACGGATGAAGCTGGCGAAGAAAAATTTGCTGGGCAACATCGATGGGTCGAAGCCACCCCTACCGAGGATACGCTTGCTCATAGAATGGAAAACAAGTGATTTGAAAGCGTTTGCTATGCTGACAACAAGTATAAACCTGAAGCTTCAAACAATTATTCGATCAGCAATATCGGCGAGGCACTTATGCGACATTTTTACAGCAAATATTTGTTAAAAGTAGTCTGCACAACAAAGTAACATTGCGTCGTGAAATTCACGAATGTAAAATGGGAAAATGTCATATTTAACATGTTAGTAACATGTTAACATCGGACCATCGGTCACGTCATCCTTTTTGGATTGCATATTTTCTATATCTTGCGTCAGTACACGTACTCCCAAAATGTCATATGATTGGCTCAAGGGATACATCGTGCGTAGTGGAAAGGGTTAGCGGTAGGGTAGCGAACTAAGGACCTAACCAAATAATAAAACTCTCCTTTTTACCAGCTCCACAACAATTGGTAGCACTTGTTGGAACGTTTCAGCTCTCACCGGTTATTTCGGTCTAGTTTCATCGCATCAGTTATCAGTCTACTTCCAGCTCTTGTCGGAAATTGGTCTCGCTTCACCTCCTTGCCTGTTCTTGCACTTCTTTGTCGGAACTACGAATCTCATCTACACTTTTAACCAATTGACTCCCTCATTTGGGTAGCACCTTCGGGGAACAAAAGGGGAGTGTAATTTCGGCGAGGTTGCAAGAGGAAGGTCGAGGGAGGGAGACAAGACTTGGTATTGTAGTTATTTTAAGACCTGCAAATCGTGGTAAATTACGCGAAATCGGAGCTTTGAAGAATCTTGCCAGCCGGATAAAGGAATTTACGACATTATGGAACCAATCACAAATACGCAGCTGATGCAGCAAATGGTTGGAATGATTGCAAGGCATCAGGAAATGTTGGATCGTATGCACACGGAGAGAGCGTCAATGGAATTGAAAATGAATGCGGTGAAATTACCAACGTACAGTGGTCGCGTTGATTAATCGGCACAGTTATATTTTGAGCAAGTGGAATCAGTATTTTTGCGCAAGAGGACTAGCGTGGAAGTCAGATTCATGGGCATCACAAATATCAGCGACTCTAGGAGGGACTCTAAAAGGAGCAGCAGCACAATGGTTTGCGATCAACAGGAGCGCAATTGAAACAGTTGATGACTTCTTTATCGAATTGGATCGTGAGTTTGTACCGGCAGATTTACAACAGCGTTTAAGGGACCAGCTGAACGATTTCCGGCAACGTGATTGTCGAGATTTATCGGATTACATCGCACGTCATCGGCACATAATGGTTCAAATACGAAGTATGAGTGAAGTTGATAAAATGATCTATATTCAGCGAGGGTTACAAAGTCGAACAAGAGAAGAAGTGCAGTACAGGCGCTGCGATACATTGAGTGAAACAATTAATGCGGCCTTGGATTATGATCGGTCACACCATGGATTGCAAAGAATTGATCGAAGAGAGCATAGAGAATCAAAAAGGTATCATTGGAGAATGTACATCGAAGAGAGAACGAGTCAAGAATGGATCGTTCGCGTAATGAATATCCGCGACGATATAATGAACCCGATCCAATGGAGATTGATTATGTAAGAGAAATAAGCAAGACGAATGCAGACGAAGACGGCTATGCTTTAAATGTAAGAAGCCAGGACCTTTATGGAACCAGTGCAAAAACACCATGCAAGGAAGGAGACGACGTGAGAAAACACGTCCAGTAAATTATGTCCAAGAAGACACAGGAAGCGATGATGAATCCGTTTTATTTGATCGAGTGACAAAGTGCAACGTCGAGAAATTTGAAGAAAAAGAAATCAGTGAGCTGATCAGGAAGCCAGCAAAGATCAACCAGAAAACAATGCAGGTACTCGTGGATAGAGGTTATCGCAACCGAGAGATCGCGGGCGCATTCTGCAACTTCGTGCATTGTGCCTGATCCTCTGCATACTCCACACCGTATATGTGTAGATATCCCTGCCTCTTCCTTTACTGCCAAGGCTGATGCGACATGCTTAAATTCTGAAGGATCATGCATTGTCTCCACGGATGACAAAGCAAGAACATGTTCAAGCATGATCTTATTTCGGTGCCACAAATCTTCTCCCTCATACTTCTCATATACTCTTTATAAGGCATCAGCCATTCAGACTGCTACCCTTGGTTCAGACAATGCGACCAAAGACTGTAGCCCCAGTGCTGGTCAAAATTGGCAATTTGGAGAGGGTTGTTTCCACTCATGCAGAGTTTATGTGAGCAGGGATAACCATGGCTGAGCGCAAATGCCCAAGACACAACCAAGGCGCTCACCTCTAAAAGTATACTGCTTGTGTTCACCCCCAAAAGCAGCAACTGGTACCTTTTCAGCTACTGAAGCAAACATTGGGCCTAGCTGCATATTTGTGATTGCCCGCTCTCTATGCGAACCCACAAAAAAGAATCGAAGCAACAGTACGCAGGACCAATCATCGCGCCCCGTCTGCCGAGTATCAGGTCAGAATGCACGAAGTTGCAGAATGTGCGCACGACCTCTCGGTTTCGATATCAGAGCAGAATTTAGCAAAAGAAAATGGAAGACATGCAATAACGAAAATAAACAGAGCTTTTCTACACCTAAAGCCAATATCCTGTGCTTTGAAAGGTATAATCAACGACGTGAGTAATATGAACTTGTTTAGCCCATCAGAAAAAGAAGGTGAGTGATGTAGACGAAAAGTGAGTGATATGGAGCGATTCTCATGAATATACGTAAAGTTTTGACAGGTAAATACATCGATATGATACTGGATCGAGCTTGTCAGATGTATACAATTTTAAAAGAGTGTAGTTTTCCCAAGTTGATTTTCGCTACACTAAGTTGAAAGGGGCCAGCCAACTAGGACTAGTATCGTGATTGCAGTTGCACTTGCACTTGCCGTTACCGTAGCAAGGAAAGTCGAATGGGAAAAAATACACCAGTTGAAACGAGCTTTGCCAAGAGGTCTAGCCCTCTATCCAGCTGAATGCTTTCGTCTTGATCGTAATTCTGCCTTTGTAACTACTGAACGTGTGCACTAAATGTGGTTTAATACACGTATAGTTCTGGAATCTTTAGAGTTGCAATTAGCTGATCGAACAAGCGATTCCAATCGAACCAGATAAAATGCAGAATGATTGCCTGCAATGTTAGCCATAAGTCAGACAGAATATTGCTATAGTTCTTCCACTCCGTCCATCGTCGGCACATTGGCAAGTGCGATGTTCTTATAGCAAAGGTCGGAAGAAAAACCTTGATCTCATGAGAGGAGAAACTCTAGCCATGATTGTGCAATATTTTCGCAGTAAAAAAGGGAATCGTTCAATATCACTCACTTTCTTCCACATCACGCACCCTCTTTAATATGATTGGCTAAATATTCTCATCGTAAATTATCACTCCGCACGCCACCATGAAATCCACTTCTAACCTCGCACCTCCTCCACAATCAGAATGTGGTTCACTGGAAGAAGCAAAGTTATCAATTGAGGAACACGCAGGCACGATGGTCTATGCTGTATACATCCTATATACCAGAAAAGGCAGAAATAAGATGGATGGCCGATATCAGAAGCCATTGTACTGCAGTGCTAAAATGCTGCTCTGCCACATTTGAAAGCCCACAAACGACGTACTACCAGCCGCACAACCGGCTGCAAATTTAAGGTTGCAGTGCGTAGACAAGACGTGATGTGGCAAGTTGAGGCTGAGGTTGCTGAGGACAACCATTAGCTTTTTGTACACCCTTCTGCACATTCTTCGGGAAGACCCCTGACTTTGTAAAAGCAGGAAAATGCCATTTGCTTGGGGCGTGCAGGTGTCACGCCCGGCCGAATTGCAAATTTTCCGCGTCAGCAAATAAAAACGTAAATATCATTGCATAGGACATCTACAGCACTCGTCGCACATGTCGAGCGAACTTTCTTTCTGGGAGAAGTTCACTTCACGAACTGCTTGAAAGCCTTACTGCAGCTAACATTCCACATTTGGTTCAAATAAACGATGAGAACCAATCGAGCCACCTGTTTTGTGTTGGAATGAGAAGAGGTAGTATGCAGCCAGTTGAGTAGGGGACGTATCTGGTTATTGGATGAAACATATAAAACAAACCGCTATAGTCTTCCTCTACTGCATATCATTGGTGTGACGGCAGCAAAGAACATATTCACCCTCTCCTACTGTTTCATGAGAAGTGAAACAAGGGAAGATTACATCTGGCCACTGGAAAAGCTCAGGGCCTTTTTCCTTGACCTGGCTTTACTTGGAGATATTGTCTTTGTCACTGACCGTGAGATCGCCTTGATGAGCGCTTTGCAGAGATTTTTCCGAAAATCACAGCGCTCCTGTTCCGTTGACACATCAACAGAAATATTTTTGGAAAGCACAGGAGTTCGTAATCTTCACAAGACGAGTTTGCTGAGCTCATGAAGGCATGGAACCTGATTGCGAATTCTGCAACTGAGTCAGCATATAACGATCAGATTCGAGCACTTAACCGCATGATAGCCTCTTATACCATGTACTAGATTAACACAACCGGGCTAATACACAAGGAAAGATTTGTAAATGCCTGGATCCGCTCTCGAAAATTCGGGCACAATTTCACGCCACGTGTGGAGAGTGCGCATGCCACCCTAAAGAGATGGATTTCTGTCTCATCAGGGACCCAAGGACCGTATATTTTCAATTTTTTTTACTTTTCTTACATGCCTATAATACTGAATTGAATAATCTTTGCAGGCGACTTTTGAGATTTCTAAACGACAACCAAATTAGCCTGTGATTGGCAACTAAAAAACGTTTTCCAAAAATTGCTATTTTATTTATATGGAACAATTCAGCAACAGAATGCCAGACATCGGGCAATGAATAACATGCAGCTAGCTCTGGATGAGCGAATGATCTCATTTACATGAAAGAAACGAACACTATTTGAGAGAAATCAGACAGCAGATCACACAGACTTCACACACATTTTTCCTTAGACTTTATTCTTCACGTCATGCTAGACAGGAGGAACACGATCTCAACATTATTATGCTTGCATATGGGGTTGTGACTTTAAGCCTTGTCCAACAGAAGCATAACGCTTCGTCCTTGCATGATGAAGTAGAATTTACGCAGCCATTTCATTAAGATGGCATTCTTCATCAAGGAATTTGGGCTCGAAAAATCCTCCACTCCATTCCTCATTCCCTTGATTGGAGGTGGCGATAAGCGACTGAATCTACGTATGTGATGCCTTCAATAATATATCGCACACCATTACAGAATCACCATGAAAAGTTCACCTTCTGATGCTGTACCTCGACTTGATTATACTGCCAGCCATTCGATAGCTGTAGCTCAATCTCATTGATCATCTTCTCACAAAAATGCAAACATTTCTCGTGGATAAGGTCATCCGAAAATTAGTCAGCGTCATGCTTGGCAAGAATAAACTAAATTAGAGCCATTTCGAAGAGAAGAAACTCCACTGAGCGTGAATTTTACGCGACGGATTGATGTTCATGATCCTCATTCATGTTTTTATTTTATGCGCCGTGGATCACCGAAGCGTGATGCCAAGTTTCTCTCCCACCCACTTATGCATCTGATACCAATCCATGGTCGGATACTACTTCTAGTGCATGAATTTGCAAAGCTTGCGCTCATAGCTGATGGCTACCCTGGTGACGACGGCGCTTCGGATGACTCTCTGGATGACATTGTGCGAATTGAATTGGACTTGGCCCTCATAAAGAGTAGATTTTGGGTGAATGGTCCCACAGAATCTAAGGAATTATAGCTTATAGAGACCGCCCCACCGCTAACGGTATTCGAAAAACGCAAACTTAGCCCCATATTTGGCATTACTCGTTAAAGTAATCGAATTGGTATGAAAAAATAGAGGCACACGAATTCACTCAATACTGCGGCTCTCTATAGTTTTCTACGACAGTTAATCGTTTGTGTTTGAAACTAAACACGCACTTGATGCACGGATATGAATCAAACAAAAAAGCTTAGCGACTCCTTTGATGAGCTCGTATAGCTCTTCATCCAAGATTCCCATATGACGCCAGCAGCTGAGGATACTTGTGCATGTTGCCGATGTCGACGTCTCTTATGCCCAACACATTGCAACAAGGACATCGACATTGGCGATGGCCTCAAGCTCTTACTCAACATTTTCTTGTCCAACTGTTTTGACACAACTGAAAACTTCATCTAATGGGCCCTTGTAGTACAGCGCTTTCTTTTTGCTGATCTCCCTCTTGATGTTGTGAATGATCCCGGCATCGAGTGGATGAAGGTGCGATGTGGTTGGGAGCTCTCGTATCTTGACGTGTGTGAGCACCACAAGAGCATGATGGGATGGGACGTTGTCTAGCATCAAGGGTATCTTTCTGTTCTCTGTCCACATTTGGGCGTCGAGTCGTCTCCGCTACACCTGGAATAGCCCTGTGTGCATCTAGCCCTCCGGGCTATTTCCGTAATACAGGTCCAAATTCTTGGCACTCTTCAACTCAACGAATCTGGGATGCCACACTGTCCCGACGAAGAATAGAGGTAGCTTGAGGGAGGAGCCGTTAGCACTGCACGCGACGGTGACTGTCAATCGCCTTTTGAACTGCTTCCGACAAGAGGTACGATCCCTGGTGATAGCGGAACTGGGGTTGGCGCAGTAGGAGTACGCGGTTTCATCCATATGTAGGATGTAACACCTCTCGTATCCCCTTGTCACCCCCTTCAGCAAAACTAGTCCCGTGCTGACCGTTGTGTCGCTGACATTTCTAGTTTTCTCATATGCTCCCTTCGACGATAAACATTTTCCTCTCTGGAACATGAAGATCCAACCCGGAGAAAACCTCACTCATTTAAGCCCTTCAGCTACCGATGACGAGGCTCTCAGAAGCAGTTCAGCTCGAATCTTGTGTGCCTTCTCGTGAATCGTGGCACCGTTCACGAACGTCAGCTTGAGACGCTGGCATTGATCGATCCAGTTGACTAGTTCAGCTTCAAGTTAAGGGAGCTGACGCCTCTATTCGCCTTCCGCGAGATGTTCAGCAGCGTGATGTCACCGTCTTTGCTTCTCATCACATGCTAGAGCGTGAAGATGGCGAGACAAAGTGGAAGCTTGAAGTGTTCTTTGCACCCACGCGCAAACCATGCGCCGCAATTGCTCGGGGTGAGCAGCATGCTACTCTTGAAGTGCCAGCTTCTAGGCCTGGTTCAAGCGTATGTGAGTCGTCGTGGTCAACATACCCTAGATACGTGTGGATGTGCCGCCCCGTTACTCTAATAGGAAAAAAGGCTGGGTTTGCAAAATCAGCAAATCTGACGGGGTATAGTATTTTCGAGAGCTGCGGTTAATTGAGGGGGCTTTCTGTCTTTTTACGTAAGAGAGAATCCACCATACAAAACATAATACGTTATTTTGGTCACCTACACTCCGCGACAGGTAAAATCTTACACTCATGTTTATTCCGCTGCTCAGTCAATTTTACGAATTTGCGGATGCTGTTTCGATATGTAGTTAGGCTCATTAGTAGTAACACCCTAATTGTGCTAAATATCGCGAATTAGCAAAGCACAGGGGGATCACATACAGATTTTGTTTTTGCCGCCATGACACACTAAATCGTACTTCCTCTGTTCCAAAAAGTTTGCAAGATATCGGATCTGCCACAGTTCCAAAACTAGCAAATCTTACTGTTGATCATTTTTGACTGGGCAAAAAAGTGTGTTCTAGCCAATTGAACACAGCTCGCATACAGCATTCGACTGACAGTATCGTCGTACAAATCCGCATCACGATCAATGGCCGTTGGGAGAACATCAAGGCACCGCATGCCGTCTTTGTGCATCCGCGGCATTTTGTAGTTGTTGCCGCCTTTGACTCTCAGCACAGATGACATCACCTTCTGCAACATGAAAAACTTGCTTTCCAACGTCTCGTAGGATAGTCTCTCAAACGCAAACCTCACACGGGCAAGCATTTCCTCTATGTCTCGGTACGCTCTTGAAACTGCAAGCTCTGGATGGAGGTAAGATCTCGAGATCTAGCACATTGAGATCAGGCGACTGAGACGGCTGGCGATGTATTGTAAGGTCTCAGCTGTCGGCAGTGGCTGCCTGTAAGAACTCTGCGTACGCGATAGACCGATGTGGCGTGGCGTTGTCGTGCTGAATCGCGATGCGTCTGCCGCTCCACGATGGCAACTTGAGCTTTATTGTTGGTAGCACGGATTCGAGCAACATCCTCCCGTAAGTTTCTTTGGTGGCAGAAAATGACTTGAGCTCGAGTGTTCCAGCTTCACGATTGCGGCTCGCGCGTCAAGCTGGGGAATAATTAGCGAAAATCCACATGCTCAAGCGACCGTCAAACACCTCCCCGTGCACGAACTGATTCTTGGTCGTGCAACCGCGCACAAGAACATTATCTTCGCAATGTGTGACTTCTGGCGAGTGTGGAGGTACGGATCTGGCTTCGTTGGCGTCAGGTAAACGCGGTGCCTTGACTTCTTCATGAAGGACCACTTCTCGACCAAATGAACGCGGTCATACATGGGGGAAAATGTGCCGCCGCGCGGGTCGAGCGCGATGAACGACGATATAAACCGGACTCGCTCTGCCTTCTGATCCTCCGAAATTATCGAGTTCAGCGTGACTGTGTGGACGCGCAGCACCTTGTACTTGACGTTTCGTTGGAGCGTTGTGGCTGGCATGGAAAGGGCTGACC
The DNA here is from genome assembly GCA_902706625.1 of Albugo laibachii. Lineage (NCBI taxonomy): Eukaryota > Oomycota > Peronosporomycetes > Albuginales > Albuginaceae > Albugo > Albugo laibachii. The sequence goes on along the minus strand of CACSLJ010000315.1, from coordinate 13,899 downwards.
GCAAGTCGCCTCTCTGCTCGAGCTTCATCTTGGCCATTTGCTCGTGCAGTTCCTTGATGTACTCGTCTGATGCCCCTTTCCTGCCGCTGTTACAAGTCTCCTTTAAAGGTGATGCCGCGCGTGGCACTGTCTGCGCGCTGATTGTCGTATCGCTTCCACACTTGATACACAGTGTGAACATTGATGTTCCACTTATCACTTGCATCCTACAGAGCGCCGTGCTGCAGACTGCCGTTCTTGCTTCCTTCCAGCAGCTCATGATGAAAGCGCTCTTCTTCTCCACCGTCAATCTGTTGGGGCGTACCTTCATCATGAGGCGCTCCGTTTTGTCAAATCAGCTCCTCCATCTTCGTGTCCAGGATGAACGGAAGTTAAATTCCCTCCTTTGACACCCACAGCAAAAACTTTTTCTATCCAATCAAAGTTCTTCATGATAAATTTTATCAAATAAGAAACATTTGAGGCACGTGTGAAGTGGTTTATTCGCAATAAATACGTAAAAATAGAAAGAAAATCACCCGCTTGAAGAGCTTGAATTATATTTAATTAAAGCGGAAAAGTGTGCTGTGGTAAAAAATCTGCTTATGTTTTCACCCAAACCTTTCAAACTTTTTGGAACAGAGGAAGTACATCTCGGCCACACAAATTCTGAATAGAAATTATGAACAAGTTAAAACCTCGTTGTCTTCAATAGTACGTTTATTACCCTTCTTTTCGACAACCTTAACGCATCATCGTGGTATTGAGTGAACAAGCGACACTATTTGTGGCATGCAGTAGTGCATCCGATGCCTCAAATAGTGCCACCTTTGAATCAGAGACACGCTCGAGCTGTTAAGCATAAGGGTACACTTGCCGGCTAATAATCGACCACAAACGTTCTATGGGGTTGAGACCAGTTGCCTTTGACGGCCAATCAAGCATCTAAATTCCATATTTATTAAAGAACTGCCAGCTACGATGAGAAACATGTATCCTGGCGTTGTCCTTCTGATGAATAAAGTCTGTGCCGTACTGAAGGGTAGAAGATATTCAGACACTGTGTACACGTAGTCTTCTAAATTCTGCCTACACGGGCACTGAAAGTGGTCGAGAACATGACGTACCCACCACCTGCTTGCCGTCGCTTCGTATGTTGAGCGGAATGGTGCAGGTCACGCCAATAGTGTTGGAAGCCGTCAGGTCCGTCAAAGTTTCATTTTTTCTACTCTAAGAAAATGATGAGTCCCAGATTGACCCAACATCCCTCCGCAGCAGTATGCCCTTGGGCAGGTTTTTCGTGCAGAAATGTCCACAGCCGTGAGCGGCAACGTGTTCTCCGTCTTGAACTACGTGATCGAGGCGACCTGTGTCAGGATACGCTGCACGCAGCAGACGGACACTAGCAAGATTAGCTCGGCCTTGAGCTGAGAGGCGGACAGGTTTCCATGCGCTGCGGTGCGCACGACGAGTCGAACTTGGCGCTTCAACAGGAGCGGAGAGGATCCTCGGGGTTTCATTTTTGGGGGTGAGGCAGGGCAGAGTACTCGACGGATGGTGTCGACGCTCCGCGAATAGCCGTCTTTATTACCCACAAGCTCAGGTCGGCCTCGCGAAGGACCTCAATCTTTCCCCGTTCATGGTCGGTAGGTTGTGAATTCTTGTTTTCCTTCCGCCACTTTTTGCCGCTGTTATCATGTTGCTAAATGACACGTGTAAATGATATCTGTACAATGATATAATATTACGTTTACGCTTAAAATTTTCACGGGCCGAGGTGTACGATTTAATGTGTCGCGCTGGAAAAAGCAAAATTTGTATTTGAGACCCCCTTCTCTTTGCTAATTCGCGATTGCTATCACACAAAGGTTGTTACTACTAGTGAGCTAAACTACATATCGAAACAGCATCCGCAAATTCGAAAAATTGACTGATCAGTGGACGAAAAAATGAGTGTACATTATTAGCTGGAGCGGAGTGTATGTGGTCTGTCAGCAATATGGGTCTAGTAAGAAATAGAGGGGATATAGACCCTTTTTGGCTATAGTTGTACGGTCTTTCACATTTTTGTATGTTTTCTTTTGAAGTTCATTAAGGGGTCAATGCTGGAATTCGATCTTCATCCAATCAGCGCAAGTGCTGTGCGCAGCATTGATACATTTCATATAACGAGGTGGGTGCTACGACAACGAGACTGCCTACGTGAAAGTAAGATTGATGATTATTTGTCTTATTTCAGTAGCCATCATGAGTACTCTTACATGTTACTATAACAACTAGGGAAATATCCTTTGTCCTTGTTCAGGCGAGGGATCACTTCCATCGTCAATGACTAGTTACATGGATGACCGTTCCAGTTTGTGGCTACTGCGTTTCATATATAACTCACACCTCCCTCTCGTCTAGCTTTACTGATCGTGATATCTTGATCTTGGACGCGTCTAAGTCAAATAAACGGTATCCATTGACGTTGTCTGCGTATCCGAGAAACATACAGCGGAAAAGCTTTGGCTCGAGTTTCGTCCTCTTCATACCGTCAATGTGAGCACACCTTGAGAATCAAGCACGCGAAGATGGTCCATAAGGGGCTTCAACTCGAAATCAACTCATACGGCTTCAAGTCCGTGTGTGCCGTGTTACTAGACCTGTTTATTATGTTCACAGCTTCTATCACAGGTTCTGTCCACCACTCCGTCTACACACCCTTGTAGTAACGCATGTTGCTTGCCTTCTTCATAATCGTTCGATTCATCCGTTATGCTATAACGGCGTGGGGTCATTTGTGAAGTACCAGCACTGTTGATAAGCCAGCCCTTCAAGCAATCTTCACCCATGGCGAACACAGCATCACTCCTACTGCCGTGTCTTTTTCCACGACAGTCCCGCTTCATATGACCTACTTGGTCACGCCCGAAGCACTTTCTCTTGAAACTAACATGGTTCTTCCGTGGTACATTCCATTTTCGACCGTTGCCTCGGCCACCTTTGTACTTCGCAGAATTCCCTTTGGCTCGAAGGCCTCTATTTTAGTGTCTTTCTTCTCCAATCTCTCATATTCCTTGAGCAGCTTCTCGTTTACCTGAATGAGTGATATATCCTTCGCGTTCTCCACGATGGGTTAAATTAGCTCGTAATCCGCAAGAAGACTGCTTAAAAGTACCACCAGCTGCCTTGAAGCATCGACTGGCTCTCCTAGCGTCTGTAATCCGACGATCAGCTCGTCAGATACGTCCAGATGATTGGCCATCGTCAAAGAGTTCTCCATCTTAAACTCATTTAAACGACGTGTCATGGATAGACTGTTGTGGAGCGTGGAAAAGCTTTAGAAGTCACGCAGCGTACCTCAAGCATGCATGGCACACGTTGTCGACCGTATCTTGGGCTGGTGCCGTAGTTATATCCCTTGCGCGATGATTAAAAGTGCTTTGGTGTCGTTTATGAGCCACGCCTCGGTGATTCCGTTTTCCGACTTCATAACCTCCACACAAACAAACGTTTCCAGGCCAGCGTCATGCGTATGCTATACTTCCTGTGGAAGTAATTCCCACTCCCCAGGAGACTTTTGGTGCATCTGGAGGTCATGCAATTAGCTGAGCTTGGCTGTGACGGTTATCCTGTTGAGTCGCCGCTATCTTTGGTGGCAAATTATGAAGTCACGTTTATTAGAGTCAGCTCAACTTATCCTATCAACCGTTCTCTAAATAGTCTTCTGTGATCCACCACTTTTCTGAGAATCCACTTACAGAGCGGTTCAGGTGACCGTGAAGCGGTGTCACTTCAACAGTCTTCGGAGTTGAAGTGAGGTACTTTTGCTTACCTGACTAGCGGTGAGGGAAAGGTAAAATGTATGCTCTGTTTTCCCAAGCATCCTTTGAAAGGGATCTATACACATGTCAAAATATTTCTACCACTTCTGCTTCTTTCAGGCGTCATTCAAGTGTGGTTTCATAGGTGTGTGTGGATCCGCGCGCTTGGAGGAAAGTTGAGAAGTGTATTAAAGAAGTTAACATGCATGCTATGCTATGCGCTTGGCGCACTTGTGTGCCTCCTAGACTTAGCTGTTTCGTAACTACCGGCGCTTAAGAAGGTGGTGTTTCGTAACTATTGGAGCAGGGGTTTCAGGAATGTTAGCCCAACGAATCCACAATACAACCCTTTCCAAAGGCGATCATTACTGGAGCTCATTTGGAGGCGAATGACATCGGGCAACAATGGGTGTGTATACAAGAATGCAGACACTAGCCCGGGGACATCCGCATTGATGCTGGAGAACGGCTGCCAAGAAGCTTCAGCATCTTCAAGCCCAACCCAGGCGACCTTAAGCTCCCATGCAGAAGCCGAATTATTGTAGCGCAGGTCACAAATCTCACGAACACCGAGTACCAATCCCTGCGTAGTTATGTGTTCACGTAGTTTCTCTGTGACTTTGAGTGCAGTTTCTATAAACAGCTTAATTCTTGATCCATGCACGTCATTCCGGGCCTTAGTGATCAAATTTTCAACTTCAAAGTAGTGCTTCTTGATCCCAGTGACTAGAAAGGGGCCGACCCAACGGAACATAAGCTTGGAGCCCGACAAACGAGGTTCAACGCGCGACCACAATATGAAATCGCTCACTTGGAAGTTGGCAGCAGCGCTGGATGATGCATCGCGAGCAGCTTGCTGACGATGACGCTTGCTAGATTCCACAACCTTGTGCATCTGTTGTAGACGAGTCGTAAGCTGGTTCAACTGCCGCGCTACCGAGTCAGTATTTACCGTGATAGCGGTGGTGCCATCTCCATCAGGCGCGATAAAAGGGGCCAGCAAAGGCGGCGGCGGTTGGAGACCTGTAAAGATCTTCATCGAGCACTTGTTACCCAGGCTCTCGACGGGGAAATGGTTGACGCAGGACTGAATCACCGGAAGTATAATGTCTCAATTGCGCACATCGAGCTGAGCTTCGAGCAACATCGCACGTGCAACCTGTAAAAGTCGCGATTCACGCGCTCGACAGCTCCATTAAGCCAAGGCGCGTAGAGTGGAGATAGCCTTTGCGTCATACCGAGTTTAGCAGTCACAGTAGCAATGACTTGGTTGCTAAAATGCGTTCCATTGTCGGTCATGTGGGAAATGGGCACACCAAAGCGCTTGTACCAACTGATAATTGTGTCAGCTGCGACCCGAGCACTTGCAGTGTCGGAAGCAATTAGCTCACAGAAGTGGCTGAACGCATTATTAGGCACTAGGCAATATTTAGCACCTGAGATACTATCGCCAAGATAGAGATAGTCCATAACAAGGGTTTCATTGCGCTTGGTCCCGTCATCAGCTGTCGACCAATCTCGGTGCACAATCAACTGACCCTATACATGTCGACAAAGCAAACACTTCTTCACGAATGCTTGCACTTTGCGCTGGAGGTTGTCTACCATGAACTCTCGCTTGATAGTGTTGAACATTACGTGAACGCCGCGGTGGCCGCCTATGAAGACACGCATGATGAGGTGATCTGCGTCCGGAGGTAGCCATACCCTCCCCTCTACTAGGATCGGCGATCCATCTGCAGGAAGGGCAGGGCGTCTTGATGAACGCTGCTGATGCGTGACGATCTCCTTGACCGACGGGTAGACAAACCCCAGTATTTGGAGCGGGTGGAGTGGTGAGAGCTGTGGTTCACTGCGCAACCGCATAACATAGGCAGTGGCATTCACAGGCTGGGGTGGGGAAATTCAACGAAAAACAATGTCAGCGAACACATTACGCTCACCGCTGAGATGTTCAATATCATATCGGTAGGGTACTAGATGGAGATCCCAGCTCTGCAGATTTCCACGGATGTGACGCTTAACGGACTGAGCCGGCGAGAAGATGTGAATCAAGTTTGCGCGATAGCAAAATAGGAGAAATCCACGGGATCGATCCAGCAGGAACTCGAGTTGAATACACGCTTTAATGATCGGGTATTCTTTCTTTTCCGTGACTGACCAGTTAATCTGGGCTCCACGGAAAATGCCACCCATACATCCAAGCAACTCATGGGCTTGTTTTTCAACTGGGTTGTCGTCCTGGTACATAAGAACTTGAGTAGCAATGAGAGCCCATGCAAAGTTGGCGGCGTCGGTAAAAACACAGACGGTTGCCTGATCTTGTGAGAACGAAAGCTGAGCGGACTGGAGGAGGGCAAGGAGGAAAGCATTTTATGCGTCACGTTCATCAGATGTCCAAGTCAATTAATTACCTGCTGCAATGCGTTTAGTGCGACTCGTTTTCGAAAATACAGCGTCGAGTTTGTCGTAGAGTGGTGCTGCATTGAGAGAGAAGTCTATGACCGAATTACGTAGTCAGTTCCCGGCACACAGTAGACGTTGAAGATCAGCTGCATTACTGAAAGCCGGAAGGGATGTCAATGCGGCAAGTCGAGCGGGATTTTGTCGTGCCCCTGTTTCACTTAAGATCTTGCTGCACCAAAGTGCCTCGCGACACAAGAGTAAACTCTTAGTGACACTTAGCTTAAGGCCATACTGCGCAGTCAATTCATAGCAGTGGCGCGTCTTGCCAAAAAATTCCTCTCTAGTTTGAGTGAAGACGATAATATCATCAATCCAGACCAGCAAGTTGTCATGCAACAATGGAGTATACACTGTATGCATCTGGCTCTGATAATGGATCGCAGTGTCGGTAGCTCCCTGCGACAAACGGGTCGGGGTGTACACGCCATCCTCAGTGACGATTGAGAACTGCTCCTGGTAGTCCGGATGCAGTGCGAGCTTCCAAAAGCCTTCAAAATTGTCAAAGCGAGCATATTACTTTGCTCCTGAGACGCGAGCGGTTGCTGTCTTCATATCTGGCATGGCTCCAGTCAGCGGAATCACAAGACTGTTTACTCGAGTGTAATCAACTGTAGTGCGAAATTCATTCGTGTTGAGGCTCTTGCGAACTGGTAATGCAGGTGAGGACCAGTGGCTGTGAATATTGCGGCGAACGAGACCCAGCCGCTCTAGCTCGGCGAAGTAGGAGAGCAGATAATCACTTTGTTCCTTCGAATACGGTCTGGCTTTGGAAGTTACAGGCTTAACGTCGACCTGGAACTTCACCAAGAGGGGCTCAACCATTGCAGGCGGATCGTAGTCCAGCTGTTTCCGCAAAATATCTCTGTGTTGGACGGCGAATTCATATAGTTAATGCGCGAGGCCACAATCCTCACATTCTTCCAACAGCGCTGCGTGTTCCAATGAAGATAGAAGATTTAGGATGTCCGAATCGACATCGACACCAACTTCAACAGCGAGATTGGTGGTAAGATCATCACCATCTGTATCGGTGGCTGGTCCCTCTACTAGCTTAGCGATCATGGCTCCAACGTCGATACCAAGACTGCTGAAAACAGCTTTGCCAAGAATAAATTTGTCTCCTTTTCCGTCCAGGACGAGACAGTCAACACCTTTGATGTTGACCGGTCCTGCAGCAGTACGTACTTGGACGTTCAATGTCACTCTCTCGCGGCAGACTAACGTGGCACCACCAACCACCTCCACGCTAACAGGGTGACGGAGGGTGGTGGTCACGTGCGTATCGGGTGGGAGGCCAAGCAAAAGACTGCGGGAATGATGGATACATCTGAACCCGAGTCAGCTCACAGCGGCACCTCCAAATTACGCGCTAGAACTGCTGATAGCTGTGATTCTTGGTTCGAAGAGAGTGTGGCGCGATTTGCTGAGGCACGTGCTGCCATGCGCTCCCGCGTGGCTCGTTTGGATTCATCCTTCTGTGCGTTGGATGATTTTGGACACGCAGACACCCAGTGAGGACCTTTACACACCAGACAGCCATCGTGGGGTGGTGTGGAAGTGCCGGTTTCGGTGGGCGCTGCTTTGACGGTCGAGCGCGTGAATCGCCGTTCATGCAACTTTGACATACTGGGTATGAGACTTGCGACTGATAGGTGCCTTGCTTTATGTAGTCTGCTTTGGTTTATCCTCATTGTCATCAGGAAGTAGTGCTGATGCTCACGAGCACGTTCCAGAATCAGGTTATATAGAGCTCCTTCATCCGCCTTGGCCTTGCGATACTCGAGGGAAACCAGGCGCATAATCTCACGCTTCAGCAGTATGGGCGGGAGTTTATCAATCAGGATCTTGGTCCTGTTCTTTATCTGCACTATCGCATCGTGGTCATTGGCCTTGGTGTGTCCCATCACATGTTGGAGCTGATAGTTGCCCCCGATGTTGTTAAAACAAGCGAAATACTTCAAGATCCGGGCTTCAATGTCGTCTTCCTTGAGGTTCATTCGCAGCTTCTCGGCGAAAGGAGCCTCAACGTCCGGGAGATGATTATTCTTCACCTTGCTGCAACGCCGATTGATATCTTGCATAATGTCGGAGTCGGCAAGCCTCTCCACATTTCTGCCTAGGACATAGAGCGCCATGTTGTTGAGCATTTCTGCATCGATGGAGCCTTTGATACTCATTGCGATGGTATCATACTGCTCGCCTGTTGCAGAGCAGCGCTCGCGAAGAAGCCACTCATACTGCTCCCGCTGGATTCGACAGCGGAATAGCGACGCCTAATTCCATTCAATTAGTCTTGGCGCCGTGATATGCTCTGGTGCGGTGATGTACGCGGGCATCATCTCGAAGTCTTTATCAAACATCCGGAAAGTCGACATCTTGTTGCGCTGAGATGCCGGCTGTGCTTGACTTGAGCTTGCTTTACCAAAAGTATACTTTGTGGTGGATCCGCGCACTTGGAGGCAAGTTGAGAAGCGTAATAAAGAATTTAATATGCAAAGTATGCGCTTGGCGCCTTTGTGTGCCTTCTAAACTTAGCTGTTTCGTAACTACCGGCGCTTGAGGGGGTGGGTGTTTCGTAACTACTGGAGCAGGGGTTTCAGGAATGTAAGCCCTACGAATTCAAAACAGTATGGCAAGAAGCGGTCGATGATTTCCAAGCTTCTCAATCGGAAGAAACAAGCTTTCTCAAGGTGAACATGACACGAGGCAAGTCAATACCTTCCTTCGCACATTGACGTTGGCTTGCGGCTGCGGAGATTTCGAATAGCACATCCTGCACAGATTTTTACTTAAAACTTACGTGCACCACGTATCAAGTCTAATACAGGTCTCCCTTGGTTAGTGAAATAGCAAATACGCATTAAGTTTTGAATTTTATTAACTCGCACGAATGTTAAGGCAAAGATAAAAAGTCGTGTTTACTGAGTTGATTCGAGACGCACATTTGCAATGCCCTGAATGAGCTAGTGCAGGTCTTCTGGTAGAATACCAGTGTGCTTCCAATAGTTCGCGATGATGCACTGCGTCACAGACTCCCACACATCACGGCACCAATGCATAGCCTGCAGAACGTCGACTTTGTAGAGATACTTCGTGCTCTTCTCTTCATCGTCAATGACGCTGTCTTCCACGTCGACAGCGTGGCATCCCTGACTGCGGTGGAATTGCACTTTGAACACGAGAGGACGCCTGCATCCATTGGCTGCAGGACCGATATGGTGTTCAGTGGAAACATCTCGATCTTCACGTTGCTGAGCTTCTCGGCGCAATGCGCAGAAGCGTTGTCCAAGAGCATCAAGACGTGACGGCTTTCTTTCTTCATGCGCTCATTGAGCTCATTCTACCACTCCCAAAAAAGAGCACGCCATATCCAGCCGTTTTTTGTGTTCTTATATTGCACTCCATGGGACTCGTCAGACTGCATCTCAAAGCAGCGCGGTTTGACCGCGGATCCCACAAGCAGTAACGGGAGCTTCTCTGTTCCATCGGCATTTGCTGCCCCAGTGACAGTCAAACGCTTCATGTCACTCTTACTCCCTGAGATTGGCTCTGTGGAGATGGTTTTGGTGGTTGGCTTCCAGTAGTATAGCGCTGTCTCGTCGAGATTGTAGACATCTTTCGCTTCATAGTCGACAATGCGTGCACGCAGCGCTACGAACCCTTTTTCGACTGAGGCGGCACAAGCTGAACCGGCATTTCCTTGCGAACGCCGTGAATTGAGGTTGTGGTGGCGCTGGGAGTTATATAGCCAGCCCTTTGAAAATGTGAGCTCGAGCAAGCGACTACGCATCGTCACTAACACGCTGCTGGTGACCAGCTCATCTTTCACTCGCTCCGCCTTGAGCCGCATTAGATGACCAGTGATACAAATACCCCACTGACCGCACTCCTCAATACAAACTTGTAGCTGCGCGTCAAGAAGCAAGCAAATTTTGGACGCAGGGACGTTAGCATCATGACACGGTTGCAGCAGCTGTAGGTGCGCGCGAAACCGCTTCAAAAGCTGACTCACATTCGATACGATAGGTGCACGTGGCAGGGCAAATCGTTCTGTCACCCACATCCCGATTTCATGCAGCGTTAGCGCGTCATTATTCGCGTGGTGCTGAATGAGCGTGCGTTGCTGGTCGATCGTCAGTCGCACGCGCATGCGAAGCGGTTGCTTCATGTAAAAACGTGCCTGTATCTATTTTGAGGGGTTTTTAAAATTGATAGGTTTCACTAAGCAAGGGAGACCTGTAGAGCCTCATCCTGCTAATTGGTTGTACTAATTTCGCAATCATGAGCGGCTACTGAAACAACTCGCGTCGTAATTTAAGATTTGTAAGAGATCAGGGTTTTTTATGCAAGCAAATACAACTCAAGGGAGCGTACTGCCACAGCAGTGTTTACATGCCCTCTTCAAAGATGTACCAACTTCACTTAATGCAACGAAAAACAGCGAGTGAGAGTAAGCGACAGAAACTGAAATTCGTAATACGTACAGATGGGAAGGAGATGCACAAACTTACATGTTAAAATCAACAATGGATGAACAAGGAGTTTACCAAAGTCGATACAAGAAAAGCCGTTGGATCCTATCAAGCTCGAAACACAGCATTCTCGATGCGAAGAGCGAGAAAGCGGGAAACCACAACTCTTTTTGCCAAGCATTAGTGATTTCATTAAACTGTGTATCTGGTTTATTTTAAATGGTGTGCATTTAAGAAGGAACGAAATAATTCATTGCTTTTACGTGCTATTCTTTCGGTGTGAAGGACATATTCGCTGCAGCTGTTACTCTATGATTTCGCTGGGATTCTTATTTTTGATGGCCTCAACAGCTGTATTGGCGCCTCCCGTAGGTCATTTTGAGCAGTGAGCAAATTGTGTATTCAGAGAGGGAACTGGAAATGCTATTTGGCAACAAATCATTGCAAGAGGAGCGGTATACGTATTTAACCACCATGCATCACCAACACGCAATTGAAATTATTAGCGTGACTGGTCCATTCATTTCGTCAGGTAAAGGTCAACAATACTCGCAAAGCTCACTTTTGATATTTAAATTGAGGTTTTAATCTGTTGAGTACAAACTAGATTTTCTTAGGTTGTCGGAACGGTATCTTCTTTTGTCTGAAGGGATTATCCTCTTGGTAAGTTGCAAGAGCCTAGAAGAACGCCGAATCTGCGTTTGTTGCCCGTCATAGGCAAGACTTTCACATACCTTTCCGAGACACAGTTTGAGAATAGCTGAGGGTGCTTGCCGCATCCAAGCGTATCCTTCAAAATTGGTAGATGTAGTGTGGAGCAAAAAGATCTCAGAGTGCTCCATTAAACAATCTACACATTCAGCTTGCTTGGATGTTGCATGCCGAAAGCGTACAAAAGCGATATTGTCATACATAGGCCACATTTGTGTACTTAGTTTTGATTCGAAATGTGTTGGGTGGTTGGTTAAAGATGTTCTCGATGCTTGTGTTCCTAAACTTGAAACGACGTGGTGGATTTGTGGAGGCCATATACCCACTGGAAGGCTTCTCTCGATGAATTTGTTGCTGTTAGCCTGATCATTTGGCTGCAGATTGGCCTTTAAGAGGAAAGCTTGGTGATCGAAGCATATTCTATTTGATACCTTTTGGATCCTTAAACATGTGTCATTGGTGTAACATTCCAGTATTTTTTTGAACGATATAAGGGATACGTTTAAGCCAATTTTTGATGAGTAAATACAGAAAGGAATTGGTGAGATGATGTGATACTTTAGCTTATCACCCATTGCTTTTAGCATGCAAGTAGCACACAAACTTCTTTTTGTTTTATAGTGATACGATACAATGCAGTTGCCACCCAGAGTATCAAGCAATTGTAGGTCTGATGGTTGCTTATGCTTTTCCATTGCCATGACATGACCAGCGAGATGTTTCAGACAGCCATCCGGAATAATGATATTTAACGCTTCGCATGGCTCACACTCCACCTTCGTCTTGAAAACATCAGCCAGTATGATTGTATCAGTCAGAGAAAAGACGATTACCAAAGCACCATCTTCTATGTATCTGGAGATGCAATGAATGCATTTCCAACGATCATTAGGATTTGTCACTATGTTTATACAACTGCTCTTTTTCAAAAGAATTATCTTCAGTGTTTCTAGGGATCTAGATAGATGAATTGGAAACTGCTTTTGTCTCGACTTCTTGCCATCCTTTTCAGAGCAATGTGATCCATGATTTTGTCGATGTCTTTTTCTTTCTTTTCAACACTTTCTCTTTCAAAAATCAACGAATTGCGACTTTTCTCGGTAAATTCAAGCTTTTTGTGAAAATTTTCTGACCTTCGTTGATGCTTTGGAAACATTTTGTCAAATGTTTCACAGTCGCCTAAATCCAATGGATAAATGTGCTGACAGAATGTATTCTCGCAGTTTTCAATTATTTCGTCATGTCTGTAAATAGTAGAGAACACACACAGCTCACCTGAAAACCTTTCTTTGTACATCAACTGATAGGTTTGAATGCCGATCCATTTACTGTGCATAGCCAAACATTCGTGACACACAGCACCTTGCGTATAGCCAGGTCCAAAGATACATTGGACTGCTGATTCAATAGCATGAACATTTCGAATGACCTTGCCTGTGGCAGTCTTCACACTACCATGTGGTAATTTCTTTGGTCGTGGAGAGGACTGGGAATTTGCTACTTTTTCGCTCATCGGATCATTCACTGTTTCAGCCTCTTTGACTTTTTGACTTGATTTTCTACCAAGCACCACTGGAATTCTCAAGTCTTGTTTCCTGATGAATGGTGCCATATCGTGCTTCCAATTTTGTGGCTCGTCTTTGTGTTGATGACCTTTGTAAATCTTTATTCCATGCGTAAGAGACTCCATGAACTGAGATATAGCGTACTCAGTATTTTTCTTGAGCTCTTTGTAGTTGTCTTCTTCGAGACCAAATCTTTGCGAATTATCGAGGCGGTACGTTAAAGGACAATTTTGTCGTATGGTACACTTCCATTTTCCGATGCATGGAACGAGGAACGATTTCAGCATGCCTGAACTACATGTTACCCAGTAAGACCTGTTGTTCCCTTTCTCTTCGAGCAAATAAATTCTTGTGACACCTGAAAGCTTTACGACGCATTCATGACGCTGTGAGGAGGTAACTTTTTGAGCGGAAACATAAACAATCGTTGAAAGCTCTTCAGCTTCACTCGCTGATATCACTGCAAGGATAATTAGTGCGTAAAATCGAAGACACATCATGGTCTTCTTCATTTATATTGCTCGCGTGGTACTCGTAGAAGCCAAAAAGACTGGTAGTAAATTCAAAGCATAATAACCAATCATCAATCTTACGCCACACAATCTCGAAATATGATGTGCACTACCTAGTGCTGTAACAAGACAAGTTTGAAGCTGTTCTGTATCATTTCATAGCACATTGAGCGACACAACAAAAGTATTGGAAGAAAGATTTAGAATTATTATTCTATCAGAGTCACGTTTACTGAAACTCTATACAGTCACCATTATCATTGGTAAATACCACAGAATATAATATCCTCACATAATCGATTCTTTTTACGTAAAGTCAAACAGTATAAGTTATAGTATTGTAAGCTGGTGAGAGCCTCTCACCAAACAAATACACGAATGCCAGCAA
>CACSLJ010000314.1:0-30101 GCA_902706625.1 Albugo laibachii | reverse complement strand
CTTGCTTATGCATGGACGACGCGTTCTGCTTCTGCTGGACAACGCCTCGAGTCACAAGGCCATATGCAATCATGATAATGTCGAGATCGTGTTCCTCCCTCCGAACATGACATTAAGAATACAGCCTATGGATGCAGGTGTGTGTTACTCTGTATGATCTGATATCTGATTATGCTCAAATAATGCTCTTATTCTTTATGTACAAGGAATCATTCGCTCATTAATTTTTCTTTGATGGTGTCTGGACTTGGTGGAGTCGAACACAGTGCGCAAGCTGGCTCTGCTGGAGGCGATCGAGTTCTCGATCGAGAGTTGGAGAAGTGTTAGAGAGCAAGTGATCAGAAACTGCTGAGTGAAAACAGGGCTAATTGATGCGATAATCAATGCAGAGTTCCAGTTCAACAACGACTACAGATTAAACTCGATCCCATTTCAGCGAGAGTGCGCTCAACTTGCAGAACTGATAGCTGCACTCGATAATTGTGCTTCAATAGACGACTACATTGACGCTGAAGATGTGGAGGTAGTTCACGAGCCTCCTCTCACCAATTTTGACTGCAGTGAAAGCGACGCCAGTGATGACTCAAGCGATCATGAGCCAGTGATGACCACTGCTGAGGCATTGCGATGCTGTATTCAGCTGCACTCGTACTTCATTAAGCAAGATCAAGACACTTTACTAGAACAGGCTCAGCTGAACAAGCTTATAGAGTGCGTTCGCCAAAGTGAAGACAGTAAAGCAAAGAAAGGTTGATTTTTTCTTTAAGCCTATCGAGAAAAGCTCGTAGACATAAATACTAAAGTGATGTGCTGGCAAACTGTGTGTTTTTGAATATTTTGTTCTTGTAAAGCTACCAGGGTAACCGTCCTGCCCGGTTTTTTTCTTCGTTGGCGACTTATGGTTTTAGGTGTGCGTCATGAAGTGATCAAAAAGTATTTGGTATTGTCAGTCGCAATTATTCTACTTGATAGCTAGAGTTGCTTCTGAGTGCAAAGTGCGACTAGAAAAATCCAAACTTATCTCTATGTCCTTTCAACATCTCATGCTTCATAGACAGAACACGATTTAAAGCATCTCGATCAAATAAAACAATATTTGCTCCGGCGTATGTATTAAAATTGTGCATTAGTGTGCTACAACGACTGTATACGACTATCTTTTCAGGAAAGTATAGGACGGCATTGTTTTCATTCCAACTGTTTGCGGAGCCACGCTGTTTTCGCGCCACATATATTCTTACACTTATTATGTACTACCTCTGGTCCACATTAATAGGTACATTTCTATTTTCATTTTGTCCATAATGAATGGGACATAAGTTTGACGAATACTGATTGGCTGACAAAAGAACGAAGAAAGAATGTATTTAGCAAGGTTATGAAAAGAAGCAAGCTATATTATGTCACTGAGCTTAAAAGCATACTCAAAAACACTGGCGCATAACAATACAGAGGTCACAAAGCCGACATAAACTGTCTGATTGGCTAACATTGCACCATTCACCAAACCCAATATGATTGGTGGAAGATGGATGCGATACTTTTTAATTGGATAAGTCTCCCATTTCAATGATGTAATTTTGTGCATGCGAATATGAAGAAAGGAACCGTGTAATGAATAATTTAGGATATAAAGTGGCTTCATCTAAGAACACTCTTTCCAGAAAGTACCTTTGTTTTTCTAAGCGATGAATGGGGCGGAAGATCCGAACACAACGCAGCAGTGGGTGAAAAATTCTTGACAATCGCTGTCGTTGAGAGAACAGTTGTAGCCAGAGCGATCTCGAACACTATCTACTTCTTCTACGTTCGCATAGCTGTTTTGGAGTAGCTCACTTCGTCGTATCTGATCAATTTAAAAAAAAGCTACAGCCTTCCAAAAGAAATGCACCTATCAATGTGGACCGGGGGTAGTAGTTACTAATCTAGGTGTTGTATTTCTGTAATTCTCGAACATAACTTTGTTTTTAGAAGCTGAGAGTAACCGCTAGATTTGGACTCTCGATGGTGTGGCGCACGTTAAGTACGAATTGCTATTCTGTATAATGGAACCTGTATAAGGGCAAGATCAGAAAAGCGGCCCCAAACGTACCATTATAGAGGGTTCTGACTGTAGGAAAAACCGTGGGAGTGGAAATAACAATTCCTAAAGAATACTCCACTTTTTGAAGACGATTCAAAAACTACGCCATTCTGTAATTTTACGAAGAGTATGTTGTAGTATTCAATTCAAATATACGCCACTCTGTAATTTACTGAGATTATTTTGGATGTTAAAGGTAAAGTATAAACTGAAAGCGCAATGCACACATGCTTACTACCATTAGGCAGAATGGCTGAAAATGATGCTTCCATAACTTGGTGTTATAACCCTCGCATCAAATGCGAGAAGTTATGATGGAACTTCGTCTGAGACAGGCTCGAGAAAATTGTCGTTACAGTCTAAAATGATAGTAGTAGTCTCAGGCATAAAGTGAAGGACCGTCCACGTTTCTATATGATACTATTCAGTGCATCAATAGACTATTTAGCTGTCGCACTGCATTTTAGTATTAATGCTTGTTCTTCTCTATATCAAGCAGCAATGTAGCTGACTGACTCTCATGTCTCTTCGACTTTTTCGGTCTGCACGACGTTTGGTAATCTTTGGTGGTTGACAATGTTGATGACCAAGATTGCGTTTTATGATTGGGGGCGATAAATCCATATCAGTATCTGCCGTATAGCAGCCATATACATTGATGTTTGCCATGTCACAACAAAATATTCATACATCTCGCCTAACCGATTCTCGATTTTAAGACATGCAAGTGCATGTTCACAAGGTGCCAAAATGTCTTTTTCAAATCTGCAGAAACATTTAGATCCTGTATCCGTGTACGTAACAGCATACTCAGTTGGTGGACCGCCGATCTTGTCATATGCTGTTACAATAGAAGAACAAGGAGAATGTCTTGTAAGCTGGAGACGAGAGACTGACCGTAAAGAGCGTTTAAAACGATCTCTTGCTCACTTAGTGATTGGTCCCCATGTTGCAGCTTTCAGATTATTTGCGGTATACTTCCTACCCACATATTGCTCTATTTCCATCAAACAGTCTAAAATCGGTAGCTTGCGAATTCCCATCAGAGCTGCATTGAAAGACTCTACATAATTTGAGGTGAGTGTACCAAATCTTGGACATGGACTATGACACAATGACCAACGTTCCGCTCCTATTTCCATCAGCCATTTGACTGCAGCAGGATTTACATTCCGTAAGCGAGATAGCTCTTTATTAAACACATCTTCCTTTAAAGCCCGAGCAACATTTCATGCCATTTTTTTCAGTTGCTTGGACTTGAAACTTCTATTGAAGTTTTCCATTATATGTTTGAAGCAATAAATATGATGAGGTATGCTCTCAATTGCTCTTACTGCTGGAATCAATCCTTTATCACGATCTGGTACGAGTGGGGGAATAAGATTTGCAAGTAGAAACTTGAGAAAGAAAACCAGTTGTCTTGATTTTCGATGGATACAACTTCAATGGCAACTATCTGTCGCTCCATGTTACCATTGCAGAAGCACACAACAAGTAATGTCACACCTACAGTGGCCTTCAAAAAATACCGTATACACAGAATCCTCTTGAGGCATAATGTTGGAATTGGTGAATTCCTTTCCTAAATATCAATGCCAGTCTGAAAAATGATTCGGCAGTCATTTCGGTACATTCATGGTGTCCAATCCCATTCAATGCTTATAGCAGTTCATGTAAGTGGTTGTATAGCCCAAAGTGGTTGCTTTGTCCATCAAATGTTTGGGAGTAGTACTGCGTCCATGATCTTGGAAAAAAGCTCGTAATGATAGTTCCTTCACTAATCGTTTTGCTGTCCGTTTTCTGGTGTACGCAATTTGAGCATTTCAAATGACAGAAGAGTGTGGTTCAAATTTTTTGGACTCTAATTGTATACCAAACGCAATGCGAACCATGAAAGAGCAACCTTCATTCGAAAACATTGCTGAAATCCACCTAGTATCACTGACTGAAACCTTGTGGGCTTGAGATGTGAGAATGATAATCCTTTACCGCGTCAATGATATCATGTTTCGATAAATACTTGATCCTGGCAAAATAATCATCTGTATTGATTTCTGGATGCTGATTGTCCTCGTCCAACATGCTGGACGAACAGTATCAGAAAGCTGTTAAGGAATTGAAATACAATACAGTGTACTTTGCTTGTCAATTGCCAACAGAAATTTTTTGTTGCTGAACTGTAAACTACAAAAAACATTTCCCATAAATTACAGAATGGCGTACAGTGCACGACAATGGTCCGTAAACAAAGTCTTTTTTCCACCTACCGGAATCAATTTTTCATCTTTTTATCCCGAGGATTTTTTTCTTCCGACGGAACACGCACAACCAAATTCAGCTAAGACGTTAAGTCCACATTCTCAAAATGGCGAAGGGTACCAACGTTTTGGAACATTTATCAAAGTTTGAGGAGATTTGCGAGAGTATAGCCGCTATTGGAGACAGAATGGATGAAGACGAGAATCATCGAAAACATGTGTTTCAGCGTGAACTTGAATCAATGGCAGGAAAAGAGTCAAGCGAAGGGACTTTACAAGCAACAAAAGATTCAAGAATCCCCAGCGGAACGGAGATAAGAACCAACAGCACGAGGAAAAATTGCAGAAGTTTGAAGGAAAATGTTTTGGGTGTGCTCGGATGGGACACAAGATATCGTAATGTCGGCATAATCGGCAACGACGTGGACAAAGCGCAGACAGTGGACGCGCATTCGTGGCATCAGGAATCGAAACAAGCGATTGGATTCTGGACAGTGGTGCTAGCGATCACATGAGTCCGTTCGAAACATAATTCATTGATGTCCAGATTCTAAAAACATCGATTCGGATCACTGCCGCAACAGGAAAGCAATTGGAAGTAACAAGAATTGGGACCATTCCAATTTTGCTACAAAACGGTGTATGCGTCAACATCTACAACGTTTATTTGGTACCAGGCCTCGACCGTCGACTGCTATAAGTGTCAACCTTGGCTTCAAGAGGGCTTGAACTTTGTTTCGAAGCAAATTGGTGTGAAATTACGAAAAACGAAGAAGTTGTGAGTCGACTACAGCAAAGTGGGAAAATGGATATCTTACGATTTGAAATGGCTTCATTATATGCCAATCAGGAAATCGAACACCAGAATTTGTAACTGTGGCATGCGCGTTGGGGACATATATCAATGTCAAAAATAAAGAATATCAGCAAATGTGTCGATGGCGTAGAGTTAATTGGAAAGGAGAATAATGGAAATGATCAAGTGTGTGAAGCATGCCTCAACGGAACATTGATTGTGACGTCATTCACGAAATCGGAAGGTGAGATTGAGACTACGTCTGCACTCGAACTGATACATACTGACGTGATGGGTCCGATGCAGACCAAGTCACGCGGTTGAGAAAATTATATCCATTACAATACGGTGGTTGTACCGAGGGGGAGATTTAATGTCCACGATAGTGAACACATTGACTTTCGGACAACACCAAGACTTCAAAGTGTTGAGAGGGATCAACAACTAGCTCTACCAAACAGTAAACATTCACGCGCTATCGTTTCATATTAGGGCGATTTAGCTGATCAAGATACAAGACCCAACAAGAGACACATGCTCTAATTCGACAAGCCGATGCAGCGCTGGAAGTACCGACAAGCTTTCGAGATGTGCGCCAGTCACCAGAAGCTCGGAAATGCTTCCAAGCCATCCAAGAGGAAATAAAAGCATTGAAGAAGAAGTCAACTTGGACCATTATCAATCATAAACCTAATCAGAAGAGATCGGAACCAAATAGGTGTCCGCAATCAAAAAGGGATGACAAGGGAGACGTCAACGTTATAAGGCGCGGCTCGTCGCACTTGATTATCGTCAGACAAAAGGGGTCGACTATTTTGAGACGTACGGTCCAGCTGCAAATTTAAATTCAATTGGAGTATTCTTGGCACTATGTTGTCATCAAGGCTATCATATACAGCAGTATGGCGTGGATACGGCATTTCTTAATGGTTTTCTGAAAGAAGATGTGTACATATGGCCACCTGAAGGTATATCGAATCTAGCAAACCATGTATGCAAGTTGGATCGAAGTTTATATGGCTTGAAGCAGTCAGCTATAACATGGTACAAGATGATCTCAAATGTGTTTGAGACAAAACTCGGATTCAAGAGATGCAGACGGGTGCATGCATATTTGTTCGACAAACGAAACATAAGATCGCATACATTGCGTTGTATGTTGATAATATGTTGATTGGGGTACAAGAATTCAGGATGATACACAGCATTGTGATAAAGCTGAATCAAAAATCTAAATTGAAGAAACTTGGCCAAGTGAGATTTATACTTGGAATAGAATTCGAATACAACAGAGAAAGAAGAGTGATAAGATCTTCCAACAAGCATGTACAGTGGTGGCAGGAATTATAAGACTACCTCGGTTTTTACGCTCGGGACCCACCCAGACACTTTTTGCAGATGTAATTAGGTTTTACAACTCGCCTAACTACCACCAATCGTTTTGTGGTCTTTTATCCGTGATTCGATCATTTTTTGTTTCACTGTGCGTTTCTTCACTCTGCAATGATGTTTTATATGAAGAAGGTATAACTGACAGCTATGTGTGTAATTTTCAGAACGGGGGAAGAAGAATTTCAATGCCTAGAGGGCCAGCACTATCGGACTTTCAAAAAGGTCAGGTTTTCACCATGCATGCTTCCGAAACAAGCCAGAGAGAGATCGCTCGTATTATCGGAAGGTCAAAGACCGTTGGCTATGCCTATATGCGCAACCCGGAAGGATATAACACCATGAGGCGCCCTGGAAGACGCTCCAGCTTGCTCCAGCAACCATCCGGCGTATTGTTCGAGCGGCCCAGACCGGCCAATACAGTTCGTCGCAGATCATCCTCACCCTTAACCTCACCGTCTCGGCTCGCTCCGTGTGTAATATACTTGCCCGTGAAGACACGCTGCGCTACGTGAAGCACAAGAGCATTTTCATGCTCAAGAAGGCCCATAAGCTGGTTCGCCTCGAATACGCTCGTGAATTTGTGATTTTTGGAGAAAAATAGGAGTCGGCGATTTTTTCTGACGAGATGAAGTTCAACCTCGGCGGCACGGATGGGCTTCAGTATTACTGGCACGACCTTCGTCACAAAGAGCAGGTATTTTCAAATAGTCAAGTAGGTGGCGGATCAATAATGGTTTGGGGCGCGTTTTCAGCGAAGGGCAAGTCTCGCTTGGCCCTTCTGCAAGGAAAGCAGAACAGCGAGGCATACGTGCGCACTTTGCAGCAACACCTCTTGCCATTCGTGCAGCTGAAGCACCCACATGGGTTTACTTTTCAGCAGGACAATGCCTCGATTCATCGCTCGCGCTACACGATGAACTGGCTTGTCGGGCAAGGTATGAACGTTGCGTTGGCCAGCGTTGAGCCCGGACCTCAACCCAATCGAAAACGTGTGGGGTATGCTCATTCACAGGGTTTACGAAGAAGGAAGGAAGTTCATTTTTAAGAAAGAGCTCGAAACATCCATTTTTCAGATTTGGGACGAATTCAGCTCTGCACACATCGAACGACTTGTCCGTTCGATGACGAGCCGATGCATCGCTGTTCTTGAGCTCAAGGGAAGTAAGTCACCGTGTTAGCGACCCCTGGTGCGATCTCAAAGGCTTGTAATACCAACGTCACTGATGCGGTCTTATAAATATTTCCACCCCTAAAATGCGTTTTTTTCATGTCTTTCAATTAATTTTCCGTTTTGATTGCTGAAAATAACTGTGCCAGTGGAAAACATAAACAAAAGCATTTTATCAAAACTTCAGCAAATTTGATAATGTTTTCAGCTTACACAGCGCAAAAGCATTTGGTCTTATATATCCTGCCACCACTGTATTTTGAGAATGGTGGACAAGTTCAATCAAGTCAGCTCAAAGCCAGTCTACAACCCAGCAGTTGTGGGGTACAATCCAGCGATTGTTGGGCAATCATTGTTGAGAATGACACCAAATACCCGAGAATGGAAATGCGACCTTTCCGCTCGTTAGTTGGATCATTGCTTTACATTCCAAATGGAGCAAGGCCGAATATAACGTATGCTGTATGTCAAATAAGTAGGCATCGTGAAACCCTTACTGAAGAGCACTGGAACGCAGCAATTAGAGTACTGCGATATATGAATGAAACCAAATCAAGTGGAATATGGTATCAATTTGGTCAAGATTTGAAGGTTTGTGTACACAGCGATGCAGATTGGCCCACCTCAAAGGACAGCCGACGATCCACATCAGGTATCATGATAATGTTAAATGGATCATCAGTAATTTTCAAGTAAAGATTACAAAGAGTTGTTGCTCTCAGCTTTGCAGAAGCCGAATATATTGCACTGTCACTGTGCGTTCAAGAAGTCGTATGGAGAAAAAGTTTACTTTTGGAAATGGGTATGAAACAAGACTCACAGCCACTACATATGAAGACAATCAGAGGGCTATTGCTATCGCCAAGAATGACGGATACCAGAGTCGAGCAAAACATGTCGCCATCCGCCATCACTTTGTGCTCGAACAAGTCCGATCGGGAAACATCGACTTGCAGTATATCAGTTCTGACTGTCAATTGGCTGATTTCTTGACAAAGCTGTTATCAACTGTACAATTCCAAACCTTATTGAGAAAGACAAACATTGGAGATTGCAAGTCGAGGGAGAGCGTTGAAGCTATACTGTAGACATAATACTTTGTTAAGTTCGAGTACTTAAAAAGTACCATTACAGTACGTGAAGGCTTAGAAATAGCGCAAGTGAACTAAAGACCTTCTAAATATTACTTACTTTCTATTTTTACACAATAGTCTCTACTCAGGTGATCTTTCTTGCAAGAAGAGGAGTTAGCGCGTGATTCCTGCTTCATTCTTGTGGTGTTGCGAAAATGATAAAGGCCACTCGGAAGGATGGCCCACTTAAGGCCATCACGATTGGGAGTTTTGTTACTTCAAAAAATGCTTGGGACCAAATAAAAGTAAAAACTTGAATTAAGAACATGTTA
This sequence comes from Albugo laibachii, assembly GCA_902706625.1. NCBI lineage: Eukaryota > Oomycota > Peronosporomycetes > Albuginales > Albuginaceae > Albugo > Albugo laibachii. The sequence continues at coordinate 20,999 of CACSLJ010000314.1, read as the reverse complement.
CAGTATAACCAAATTCAATAGGTCCCAAATCGGGACCAGCCAAACCTTAAACATTATATATAATAAATAATGCAAACTCCGAACATATAGGTCAATTGGCCGAGCGGTCTAAGGCGCCAGTTTAAGGCACTGGTCCGAAAGGGCGTGGGTTCGAATCCCACATTGGCCATTAATGCCAGCGGGAGGAACGAGTATCCGAAGGCGTGCTGTATTTCTTTCTACGACAAGGACAACCATGTCGTGGAACCAAGCCCACTCCAATACCTCTTCTTACCCACTAAAATTGATTTCATAAAATAGTCATCTGTTACAGGGTGTTCTTGATTGAGAGTGGTGGGAATGTTACCAAACGCGCTGCGAAGCGTTTCCTCGCGCGCAACTAAGCCTGGATCAAGCAAGTGCCACCTCATTTGACTATTGTGGAGCACTGTTCGCGATTTCTACAAAGTGCTGCTGATTTAAACTTGCCTGACGTTGTGACAGAAGAGCTTTGCGGCTCATGCTGCCGTCACACTGCTCCATATCATTTGATGGCTTTGGATAGACTTGACATTTCTGTAAATGAAAAAGTCTGCCAAAGGCTTTTGCTTGAGCAGATTTGACAAGTTATTACAAGATATTACTCGCATTGGTAATAATGTCTACTGTGAGGTTTTTGATTTTGAGGGAGGACGATTTGATCCAGAAAGAGGAGACTTTGATTTTGGATGTGGAATGCTGTAGATTTTAGAAAGAGAGTCTATTAATTGAGCTTCCAATACTTTTGATTGAGAATTCGCCAGGATTGCTTATTATATCATCATACGTGGACAAAGTTGATAGAATAGAAAACTGAGGGGGTCTTACTACCACCTTTGCATGTAAGCTTCTCAAAAGTACCAGTTAAATTCGGATGAAGTCTGCTGGTCAATCGGAGGTAGCGCTATGACAATCGAAGAGCTCACCTTTATCAGAAAACAATTGTCTTATGTCGAAGTCGAATCGGTAAGAAAGAAAGAGATGTAAGTCAATGTGAAGCATTTGCACTGCCGCTGGATTGTAACCTGTTATTCTCTCTTCTCCACGGAATGGAAGAGAGCGCTGAAATTCGAAAGTACGTTTATATAAGCCCTTACTTCACTTAACCACTAAAGCCTTTGTGAACTATTCCTAACTAACATGTAAACCCGTTATGCTGTTATCTCCAATATAACCATCCCAAATGTAGCATTGCCACTTACAAATGAAAAACTGCCAAATGGTCACCTTGTGCTGAGAAATTATTGGCTTTACAGTGATGTTGATGCAGAATGTGTTGATGAATCGTCACGAACCACTTTATTCTCCTATTCTTTCTTCATTACATCCGTGCTCAACGAATCGTAAAAAAAATTCAAGTTCATGATCACTTTTCCGCACTCTCCATCACTTTTTACCAATTTTTCTACAAACGTTATCGTATGTTGAATTTCAGCTCTAATAGTGTTGCTATCATCGCGTTGGTGACATTTTTATAAGCTGTGGTATTTTTCTGCTCGATTTTTAGCTCTTAAGCTTTTGTCTCTCAACACATGAAAGTTTATTCTATGCGAATGCGTGCCGTGCATGTTTTATTGGGAAATTAAGTCAGTACCTCTCATGATAAGCCATAAACTCAACTTATGCTCAGGCATGCTTCATTTTGACTAGCACTGTACAATCCAGGCATGGACTATCTGTACTAGATTTAGCCATGATAATTGTTATCAACGTTTCCGCGGTGGTATGAAATCCGTAGCAGTGGATTCTAGCTTTTGGTTACGTCTGATGAACTACTTTGATACGTACTGGTGAGCAGTGGCATGAAATGCAACAAACTTCGAAAGTGCCAATCCTTGTATTGTTGAATCGATGGAGTGCTCGTTCGATATGCTTATAATTCTTCCCCATCAAATCGGCTTCTGTATACTCGAGAAGCTATTTCTTCCTGTTATCGAATTGAATTCCATCTGTAATCGTAGTTCAAGGATATCCGGCGAGTTGTTTGATTGATATCAAGTCATATGAATTTCATTACACGAAGGGCACTACGTCTACTTGCCTTTACCCAATGTTGCGTGTATTCCATTATTTGTATTGGTGGTACAAAAAGCAGCTGAAAGGGAAATGCGGGGAAAAAGCGTCGTCTTGCATCTCAACTAGTTTTAATTACTATTGACTAGTGCGCGCTCCTAATCAGGCATTGAAATCTAAAGTCAACGAAAATCTTTTTTGAGGGGTGCTACTTTACCGTCAGAAATCGAGGAATATAAAGCTACTAGAGTAGCAATAGGGGTGCAACAATCCGGGCATTACTGCATATTTCGGCTGCCACTCTCGGTATCTGTGCGGGAGAAGAAATTAAGGACGCTGGAAACGATATATGCGGTGGAAATAAGCGGAATAAAGTACCTCTAGACAGGAGGCTGCTAAACTAAGAAAAAATTCTCATTTCACGTGAAATTCCTTATAAGCTAACAGCTTATGAGCCAACAGTAAATGTCACCAACGAAGAGATAAGACGTCAGGTGACAAGGACGCCGACGGCCGCGAAAGAACCGCCGAGCGTAACGAAAAAGGAGAAGTCAGAAGGGATCGAGCGAAGGATACACAGGACAAGATCTTGTACATGCTTATGGCTCTCACCAAGCGTATGAAACGCATGAAGTCGTCTCAATAACGACACGCTGATGGAGAGCACAAATCAAGCGTTTTCATCTCATCAATTGGAAAGGTATAGCCTATGTAGAAGGCGGCGTTGGAGGTGACCCATCCTTCCATGAAGTGTCCCGGAATATTGCCGGCTACCTACAGAGCATACATAAAATAACTCTTGTAATCTAGATCTCTACAGTCTCGTAATATACTTTGCGGCAAAGAATAATTTACTGTGAATGATTTCGGAGTCAGATATCCACTACGCTAAGTATGCATGAGGAATGGCTTGTAGTTTTGTTGGGTCAAATGTACATCATGCAGAAGCGCATTTAATCCACTTAGCCTAGTTTTCAATAACCAAAGTATCACCGAGCTAATATCAAGATGTAACAATAGTTGAGAGGACGCTTCTGTCAATTGGCGTAGCCGGATATTTTTCAGGCTCAGAACTTAATTGTGTTTCAGACTCAAACCAAGGGATATCTCCCATTGGTATCTTTCTAGCGCAACGTGCAATGTGTCTTAATGCAACACCATCGATTAAAACTCTCGCTTGATCTGCATAGTGCCCGTAAAAGCTACTTGATCTATATTCTTCTTTCTTTCCCTTAAAGAACAGATTTGTCAATGGATTGGCTATCGCTTCTACCGTTGGCTTAGTCGAACACAAAATCACATGGAAAAACTCGTATATTCAAAGCGTAGTGCGCCCCCCGTACATTCTTTAATCACTGAACCACAATGCGCTATTTGACATAATCACTTCACAACGCGTTCAAGCCATAGAGCTCGAAAAATTTTGTTTATGAGTTTCAGCGTCGCCTTATTAGTCCAACGACGCGAGTACTCCAAGCGACTAAATATTGAGCATAAAAACATTGACCAATGCTATCAAATTACATGAGATCATTTTCATCGCTATACCTCTGTTTCATTTGAAGTGTGAGTGTGTAAATTTGCGTTTTTGTTTGCGAAAGTCAATGCCTTAAATTTTAAAAGAGCCCGTTTGTACGATTTTCCATTGCTCTGAATTTGATATGCTAATGCCGTGCAAAGGATCATGATGCCTTGTATGTAATATGAGACTGAAGCAGTAGTGGAAGGGTTTTGTGCGACCCCTGCTTTCTATCGTAACAGGATGAAAGGGAAAGGGTGCGGCAATTGCCACAGACGGTAGCATTTGATTGTGGAGCATTTAATAAAAATAGCATATTGGTCGAAAGTGTAAATTAATAGCTGGCATATCAGAAAGACATCATTGTGACTCTGAGCCACCTCTGTTGATCTTGGATGGGCGAAAAATGGTGAGAAATACATCCGGCATAGTCATTCACGACTGCTTCCACATCGAAATCCAATCCGCGAACTTTCTTTACTAGGGCATCCATCGGTAAGCGACCATCTAGCGCTTTATAGCTTGAGGCTTGGCGAGCATTCTTTAGTTTGCTTTCGGGCAAAATAGTTCGTGATCCTTCCACAAACAAGTTTGAATGTTTCTTGTTGGCATTCCAGCATCACGCAATCCAACTATTGCCTCTTCCATTCTTTTTCGAGTCTCAGATGGGGAGGATGGGAGCTCGTGAATGTAGATGGTATATGGTTATGAACTTCTTTGCTCACAGTGAAGGTCCCGTGCAAATAACCCTTTTTCTTTAAAAATGAAAAGACAATTGACGAGTGCCGGAAATGTTTTATGTTTTCTTGTTTCTTCAGTTAAACCAAGACGATTGCGGTAAGAGCCGCCCCGATTACATTTGTAAAATACCGTAGTGTCCATTATGTTGCTTGTAGGATGTTTTGACTACAACCCCATAGCCTTGATTGGCAGCGAATTCGTTTAATGCCATTTCCATGGATGCGCGAGAGACAAATTGAACTCCAGCAAGCCCTTTTGGTGGCCTCAGAATCGTTTTGTATACGTTATTATCATACTCGTTGTTATCTTCTGAATCTATTTCAAATGTGTATGTCTGTTGTTAAAAGTGAGAATTGCACTTGAGCAGAAGTAGGTAGAAGTAAAAGTAAATGATATTTTTTGTTTTGTTCACCTAGTAGTAAATGCATGCGCAATACAGACTTGCACCATATCCGCCCGCGAAGCGGGGTAGTGCTGGCACATTTCACCTGTGACAAACGAATCTGGTCATTAGCTCACCTGCTGAAGCCTACAGGCTCAACATTTGTGCTGCTGAAGTGGCTCTATGATTGCTGTCTGCTGATTTAGCGTGTAACCATCCTCATTTGATAGTTCCACTCTCATCTCAAGATACTTTCGTACTTTCCCCATATTCTTAATAGAAGTGTTCCTACCACAACGAAAAGTCACCTACCAAGTTCGGCGAGAGATGCAGTGACCAAGAGGTCATCGACATATACGCTCCTGATTGTCATGTCCATCCCCTGAATCTTGTGATACAATCACATATCCGCATTGTATCGGGGAAAGCCTGTTTCCTCCAGTTTCGTGTGCAAAAGTTGACTCCACAATCTCCCGCCTTTTTAAGGACGTATAGCGACTTATTCAACGATCAGAAATCACAGACGAAGTAAAGGGTCCCACCATGCTCAATTTCGTTGAACATCCAGATGAAGTTCCGGCGATTTGTTCACTTGTAGCTGAGGTGCTTGATAAATTCCAACCGTAGTGCCAGCTTCATTTTGTCTGATCTGCCCCGTTTCTGCAACTCCTTCACTGATTTCACCAGTCTCTGCGGGATAAGATATTCAGTTGTTTCTCCTGGTCAGCCTTCTTATATGCATTTGGGATATTCCCGTGCCACGCCGGCACGCCACATCTTCGCGCAAATACTAGTATCATCTTGACTGTGCTGGGTCCCATCATTGCTGCAAAAGTTACTCCGTACTCAACGCCAAAGAGCTGTTCATTTCCACAGGCTACTATCCTGGCTTCAAGTCGATCAATTCCGCCATCGTCATCTGTTTTTGGTCTTAAAAACCCGTTTGGTGTATAACACGTGACATTTTGTAGGTGATTTTACCACCAACCAACCCTTATTTTCCTCCAGAGCCATTCCATTGTGGCAGCCCACTCGATCTTGTGGCCACTTCGCAGTGCTTCTCTGTAATTAGTGATATGAGCCTAGCGCACGCTGTTCAGCACGTCGCTAGTCTGTTCTTCTCCTGTTTTCGCTCTCTCGAATGCTGTTTCCCGGTTTCCTTCTGGACCTTCGAACTAGTGCGATGTTCGTTGCGTTTTCACCGGCCCTTCGAGCCGTACATTCTTTCTTCTATCCTTTTGTGCCTTTGTGGGACTCTTCTTATTCCTCGTCGCACTCTTCCATTGGTAGCTTCTTCGACTCAGTGAATAGTTCACGTCGCAGATGTTGGTTCTGCTCAGCCGTGGTTGTTTCTACATTTCTGAAGTGATAAATTGCGATACCACCCTTCACTTAACTAGTTCCACCCTATACTCCATGATGTCGTCACATTTTACAGCGGTCAGACCAGGCTTGCCCAGTCCAGCGAGGGATTTGTTCTTGGCATCCTGGTGGATGGTGCAACGTGACCTTAAAGCCAAAATGTCACTTAAAATAGGTGTCCTTTCTGTCAGTAGCTGTTAAGCAACTTTCTCCCTTTCTTTGACTTTCTGGGACTCCTGTTGAGAAAGTACTTGGTGTATTCGGTCGCATCGCCCCAGAAACTGAGAGGTAAACCACAAGCAACAATCATGCTCTGCACCATGTTCATAATGGTGCGGGGAGTCCACTTCGCTGTTCCATTACTGGCTTGATTTAGTGGCTCACTGATTTGCATCGTGATCCTGGTATCCTTGCAGAAGAGGTCCAGGTTTTGTACCCGCCATCCGTTCGCAAGACACAAATATGGCATTTGTATTGCCTCTCAAAGAACATCTGAATTTGTTTGAACTTTCAGGAAGTTGTTTTCTTGGTCTTCGCCAAAACATGCGGCAATAACTCGTGCGGTGGTTCACGAAATTGACCGTATATCTGTTCCCGAGGAGGTCCTTTGGAGTCGTCATGCCTTCAGGTCGTTCGCTGTGCGCAGGGTAAGAACTTGCCTCGAACTCGGTTGGTCAGTGAAATTCTTTAGAATGGTTCCTTTGTCATCCTGATAATCGTTGCGTTATGAGATGTCAAAGTATTCTGCGGAAATGCAATAGCGATTTTCGCTGCAAATCCTCCCCGATTTCCAATTCAATTTGAGCCAGTACCGACATTAGCAAGTCTACTGCGCTCTTCTTGCGAAGGCTCCCTTCCCCGCGTACAACCGTCACATTGTTTGACACATCAATGTCGAGAACCGCCGATTCCGCTGAGAGCAGCGATAACACGAAGTTTCCCTCCATACGCGATACCAAAACCCCTTGCTTCGAGCATCTCGGAATATATAGTATTCTTCTCGAGATTCCCGCCGTAGTAGACGTCCAGCAGGCGTATGTTTACTGGTTCACCAATTGCTGTTTCGTTAATGATCACGCTTCCTTGCTTTGTGACGCGCAGTGCCCCGCCATCCGCGGCGATCCACTCGCTATTGTAATCAGTTGAGTCCTCTAACATGTAGAGGTCGTACAACAGGTGTCTGCTCGATCCATTGTCTAGGATCCAGGCACCTTCCTCTACATTCGTGCCCCCGACAGATGGCACGAAGTCTGTGACTTTATTGAACAGGCCTGATCTTTCTGGGAGTACCGACTTTAAATTACCTGTCTTGCCGTATTTATAACACCTTGTTCGGGCTTGTAGTTACTCGGTACAGCGTTCTTGACGCTGCGAGCTAACTGACGGCTCTTAAGTTCTATTTCCGTGGACTGAGCAGTATGATCCAGTTCTTCGGCTTGTCTTAAATAATATCTGCGTGCGAGGTTCAGGCAAGATAGCGTGGACATTCGCAATTCAGGATCAGCATAGTGTACAATGATTTTTAACACCAGGCTGTCGGCGCCTCCGCACGCTTCTCTCACATCCACAACGTAACAACTCTCCTGAGTGTGTGTCATATTCCCGTGCCCACGCTTTACTTCTCTAATCGACCTTGGAGACACGAGATATTTGAAGCGCTTCCAAGAATGACTGTGGTTGAACGAGAATGTGGAGAGTGAACGTATCCTTTGCGCGCTTCTCGATACCAAGTTTAGCCTCTTCCTGACTCAAAAATGGATGCAGATGAAGTGGCTCTTCCGGCAAATGAGATGTACATGCATCCACAGCTGTCATTGGTGCTATGTCCAGTTGCACTTCGGAATCTTGGTCGTCATAATCATCTTCATGCTCTGTGCTGGTGTGATTCTAGTCGCAAAGGTGTTCCGAAGACACTGCAGGACAATTTTAAGGGTGGGTTTCTCCTGCCACCATCCCTCAACTTGCTGGTCGTAGTATTTTTGGACAATCCCTTCCAGGCAGTGGCCAAGCACATCCACTTTCACGTCCTCACTCTACGGGTATGCGCTTGCTCTCTCAGCAAACTGCACTTGTCTAACAAAGCGCATACCCACGGCGAAAAACCTACTGCTCAATACGGGAAACCGCTCTTTCGCGTCAAATGGCTTGATTCTCAGCTTCCTCTGTCTTGTATTTGGTACTCGTACAAACCGTGTCCTTGGTACCTGACCATGCTGCTTTGGGGTTTCCCGATGATGACCCGGAGTTTGCGGTTCGAAATGCTGAGATAGTCCAGGCTCTGAAGCTTGCGCCATATCGACGTTCGCAGCTGCATTCATATATCCCGGATGCTTTACTTCAAAGTACTGAATGTTTTTTCATTTCACTGAGACGCCTAGATGTGGGCGATAAAGCTTATTTCCACCAAACGGTGGTCAAGGTGCTTGATATAGAAGATGTCATGCACCACAATAGTTGGAAATTTCCTTGATTCAAGACTACTATCGCTGGATCTAGAGGCGGCCTAGGAAAAGAATCAACATTGTCTCAAGAGTTATTCAATGAGTGTGTTGGGTTGAGAGCAACGAAGCCGACGTTTAAGAAAGGATTGTTTGATCCTTGAATTCCTGATCGCTTATGATCAATCAATTGAGAAGTAAAGAAGCATTTCTTTCATGTGCCATAGTGTATAATCGAGACAATAGGAGCTAAGAGTAAAACAATTCGTCGCTTGTTATGCGTCAATGTTGCGGTATTGACACGCATAGTACTCCGTGTGCGAACGCGATGTCGTTTTCTACGTGGTCGATTTTGATTGGATGACTTCATAATATTTCCCCAAATGCCGAGTCCCGCTCGAATCTCATTCATCGGACTTCTTCAATGTTTGAGCATCTCTGAAGCGACAATGCCGCCTTTCCAAGTTCGTGGTTTTGATCCACCACGCCGAATGCAATTGGAGCAAGACGGAGAGGTCATACTGTATCTGTCTACATCATCAATAGTTCAACTAATTTATGATTCGATAGTTCGTTTGCGACCAGGAGCTGCGGAGGTTAGAGCTCATACGCGTCAACGATGATTTTTGTGACTGCGAGGATGGAAGTGATGAACCAGGAACTTCCGCTTGTTCTTATACCGCGGCAACTTTTTATTGTGGCAACGCAGGGTATATTCCCCAGTTTATTCCAACCTCCCTCGTGGATGATAATATTTGCGGTACGACTTTTGCCTATATATCACTCAAGTTGACTTATTATCGATGTGGTCGGTCATGATTTGTGGTACTATAGACTGCTGTGACGGATCTGATGAGAAATTGCTTACATGTTCGAATAACTGCGCTCGATATATGAGAGAGCATCAAACGGCAATAGAAAAAGCTTTCGAAATCTATGATGCGGGTGTAAAAGTGAGAGATGATCTTGTTACCAAAGCAATTCTACAAAGAAATGCTGATGAAGTTGAAAAGCAGACCCTGGAGGCGCAACGAACTTCTTCCTTAGTCCTTGTGGAGCAATTAGAAAACCGTAAGCGACATGAGGAGGATGAAGAAGAAAGAGCGCGAGTAGAAAAGGTTGCAAGCAGTCGTCAAGAGCTCATCAACAAGCTTGGATTGTTAGAACTTGACACCGAGAAGCTTGCTGTATTGTTGGTTGACTTGCTCACTATGGACATTGGCAACATGACAAATTTTGATCATGTCATTATGGAAAAGATTTGGGAACAGAGAAACTTACTGGGGCTCTCAGAATCACCTTTCCAACAAGATTTGGATCAGTACGAAAAAATGAAAACTGCTACTGATTCAGAAAGCTCTGAAGACACTGAGAGCGACTCAATAGCGGGGTCTCATAGTCCATTGGAGGATCTTATGAATCAAATGAGGTCTTCCCGTACGTTTACAAGAATGGAAACAAAATTAGCCCAAGACGAATATCAGACTGCACTCAAGGACCTGAACCTACTGGAGGAAAAAATACACAAGCTTGAGAAGTCGCTTAACGCAAACTATGGGCCCCAAAACGTTTTGTATTCTCTCCGTGATTATTGCATCGAAGCTGCTCCGGGTCATTACAATTACAAAGTTTGCTTATTCGGTAAAGCCTATCAAGACTCTATCTCACTTGGTGAAATGGCATCTATCGATACCGAGGAATATAATCTGGTGCAGCTGACTTTCACTGATGGCGATCATTGCTGGAACGGGCCAAGGAGATCGATACTCATCAACATGGAGTGTAGTCCTACTACGGAATTACTACAAGTGGAAGAGCCATCGGTATGTGTGTACAAAGCAAAGCTGAAGTCACCCATCACGTGTGATGAGCATTATCATCAGCGTCTCAAAAGTCAATTCCAGGAAATCTAGAGCCGCATCTTTTCTTAAACGAAGAGGAATGTATTTACTTTTCTGTCAATGCGACTGTGAACCGAACAATTCTTATTGTTATATCTTTGCGCGGCCCTATATTGAGCGAGTCTTGATGATTGTGTCAACGCACAGCCATGGCAGATAGAGGATTGATTGAGAGTCGTGCAGTTTTGAGAGATAGCGTCTTGGAATGCCATTTCACAAGTTGCCTAGAATAGCTGGAGTATGTCTTGGGATCCCCTGGTAACACTTATGTCTAAACTCGTATCATGTTTCGGTCGGAATACAGGGAGAATACAAGCAAATTGAGCAGTGAAGTTTCATTTAGGAAGTAAAGATGATTATGATATCCTTAGTGAAAGTTCAGCCTGGAGCTTCGCTATACTTTGGTTCTGGTCGAGGGGAACTGGTCCGTATTTTAAGAAGAAATCACCCATTTTTAAAATGCGCCGCTGGCCGGCTCTTATGTCCAAGCCGAGGCAGAAAAAAGTCATTATCACCAACATGCACTTAATATTTTCGTTCATTCTAGATGCATGTGTAATTTGACAACAAATGATCAATATTCAATATCCAGAATGCGGAATTCAAAATCTTCACATAAGGAGGTAATTGCATCGACTAGATCCCCGATCCAGAGGCCATTCGTGAAATCGCTAAGCTTCAAAAGTGATACTAGATAGAGCTTTGCTTAGAGAGTTAAAAACAAAATCTCATTTCCCAAACATTTGGAGAGTGTATGTAGTTCATCAACGGAGTATGCGACAGCTTTCGCTGTGCAAATTTTGGCGACGCGGACCAAAGAGATCATGAGGACGGCGATGCTAATTACTCTATAAAAAATCCACGACTCACCATCGATATTTTTGTTAAATTGACAAAGCTCTGAATTCCTTGGAGTGACGTTTTGTGATCCTTGCGTAACGTACGAAGTGCTCAATTGTGTCATATAGAATACAGATATACTGTACCTCACTTTAGTCACACCCATAATACATTATATTCTGCACAGATAAGTACATAAGAAATAAATTGATTTGCACAAGATTTCCGGTGCTGAACTTTCACCCCTGTAGGCATCACGACCACCTTTCACCCCTGTAGGCATCAAGACCGCCATCGTTTTGCCGGTAGAACAATGTGCACAAAATCAATTTGCGAACTCAGTACTGTGTATTAAAGCTCAACATTATAGAAATAATATGTAATCAGTGCCGGACCGATACGTGGCGTTAGTCATCGTTAGAGGTAATCCCGATTTGACCGGTGGTCGCGAAGTTCTAGATTGTAAGCAGCCATTTTGAGATAATGACATTTTCTACCACACAGACTGCCGACTGAACTTACCATGCATTATCCGCGCAATAATATAGATTGTTGTGAATACACTATGAAAAACTCCTGCGTTAGAAACAATCTGGGTTGCCACGACCCGTGTTATGCTGAATAGAGTGACATAAAAATGTTCGGATTTTTATCAGGTGCATTTAGTAGCAGTTGAAGGCGCTTTTACATCAACTTTCTCTCTCAAGATGCGAGCCCAGTCGGATAGGCGATATAATTGGCCAAAATAGGTACCTGTTGTCTTTTATATTCCTGCAAATTTCGCTTGATGCCCCAGTGTGACTAATGCGGGGTATTACTGTACATCACAAAGTCAACTATCGTACAAAAATACTCAATAATCAGTCCACATTCGAGATACAAACTGACACTTCAATGTCCAACAGCGGATGACCTGAACATCCGTCGACTTGTGTACCCTAAATCTGTGTTAATTCTGACGACTTATAAATGAGACATCCTTCTATTTGGGTGATTTCTGAGGCAATTGAATAAAACACAAAAAAGACAGTAATAGCGCGCAAAAATTCAAGCGCTCAGCGCAATGCTTGGTGGCAGAATGAATACCGGTGTGTGAGAACCATGACTGAAAATCCAGTGGTTTGACAGAAAATCCTTCAATCGCCACTGTTTGCCTCGGGCGTGGAGTTGCAGGAGCCCTTGCGATGTGAGGCAGAAGGAGGAAACCAAATACAATAAAGACTTTTGCCAACAAGTCTCCCTAGAAAGACACAGCAAACAATAATGTAGGAAATGTCAATGAACTCGGTAAAGCATTTTCACACATAAAAATTACAGCATAAAGATGCTACCCTGCGTCAGTGTCTTCAACTTCACACTAGCACGACCCGCCAGCTTCACTGGCTTTGCTGTCGCTGCTTGTGGTGCACCCTCTGCTGCTGGGTATGCTCTTTGTCTTATCTGCACCAGAAGAAGTGCAAAAGCTCCACATAAACATCGTGATCGATCCTACTGTTCTAGTTCAAACCTCCGAGTCCGCTTTTATTGACAAACTTGAGAAGTCGTGTTTGTTTCTCGATTTGTCAATGGATAAGTGATCCGCAGCATAGTGTACAACTTGCACAACAAAAAAAATCATAAGCAAGGATAATCATTAGCTGCCAGCACCTTTATATGCCCACATACCGATAAACGAACCATCTCTTCACACACAAATTTACCAACATTACATGCATTTACATCCGCATGCTGCATGGATTTTTCCAACATCTCGTGCCCACACTTACGCGTGTCGTGTTCTCAAGCCATGGTGGGACGAAAAGCTGGGATGTCGGCGATGATGCCACAGATACGATGGACCACAGCTGCTGTTCAGGGCCGCATTAAGATGCTTGAGGTGCCCTTGGAATGTGCTACATTGCAGGAAATAAGTATCGTTTTCGGTATGTGTGTGGAAGCATTGCATGACTGCCAAATACAACAATATTTACTGAAGCCTTCGGTGTTGACTTTGCGATTCCTCGCTTCGCTTTTATGGCTTGTGATTCTCGGCGCATGGCATTCGACAGCTTGGTGAGCATCACAGCCATACACTCTTGCATGTCGACGCTTGTGGGACTCAAGAACACACCAAACGCGTATGCGCCTGTAAGCCGACCATGCAAGCATTCCAGTCAGCCCCAGTCCTTTGCAGTATTTAACGAAACAAACAAACAAGTCAGCCATGCCAGCTTACGTAAACGGCACCGCTCATAAACGTGCAAGTACCATGCTGTATGCATTCTGCGTTAGGGCACGTGATCCACGCATCCCGCGGTGCGTCTCACTGCCTCATCTAGGAAAGTGATCTTTTGTGGACAGCCAGGAGCGAGCGAACCAATATTACCGCAATATAAAATATTTTGCTTTTATTTATAAGCCAGAAGGTAGTTTGCTGAACAGCGTGTTCTCTTTGTCATATGAGACAGGCTGCTATTGGGGCTGGAAAATCGGCACATCAATGTCTCAAACAACACAGATTTTAGGGTAATTGTGCTCAGTTGGCTGCTTTTCCACAGACTTTTCTTCAATTGTCACTTGCAATTACATTGAAGTTATCTGTGTCGCTCACAATATTTGAAGGGCAAGAATTCGAGACATAATGCTGGATACATCCAGTTATGCTTTTGTGGCTGTTATGACATCGTATACACTTGAGTTAGTGCAGTAATCTGAATGATCAGATGAAAGCAACTGATCATCTTGACACCACAAAATTTGAAAGCATAATTCATGTTAGTACATCCAGATCTTTCTCGGCCGACCTGATGGGAATTTCAAGTCTAATTCTACAAGACTTGGTATCTTGCTCCTTTCAATTAGTACCTTTTCCATACTTGGAGTTAGTAATGTCACTCCGAATTACTTGCTGCGTGACAATCCAGGATGGCGAGGGTTGTCGTGTCCTGGAACAGTTTCCTTTGAAGGTATACACAACGTCTTAACATCATGAGGAGAGTAGAGGCCAAATCCCGGCCTCCTAGAAGTCAGCTGCGATGTTTTCTGGTTTCCCTTCGATGCAAATGCGCCACGAAGTCGACGCTAATTGGAAAGCTTTTTATTTCGTCATGGAGGTCTTTCCTGTTGCAAGCATGGAGCTGTACATCTGCACTTTCAGAATAGTTTCAACGCGCGGAATATTTCGACGTCCAGTGGTTGCTAAGGTGGCTGGCGTTTAGTGTGAGCTCTAACAGGCGTACACCACACGTGACCACCGCTGCGTCAATCGATGCATCCATGTGGCTGGATGCTCCATCAGACAAAAGTATCAGAGGCCGCTTGATCGACAACGGGACCGCGAATGTAAACGCTGCAATGTATTGTTTTTTTTCCATGGTATAGCTGGTCATGAAGCCAGCTTCCGAGGTCGTGATTGTGGCGACAGAGATGTTGCACGCATCGTGAACGTCTCGATTTAGTCGCTTCCCCGGTACGATAAATGCCAGAGGTACAACGAAGCCATCAGAAGGCACGCATGCCACATGTCAATCCAGATCACGCAAAGACGAAGGTCTATTTCAAGCGCGTTTCCGAGGAGCGGATGGGGACCGCTCCGTTTCTTCTGCTTGACCTTTTTCTCCATGTTGATTAATTGGACGAAGGATCAATCGGGAATCTTGTAGTTGGCAACTAGGTTTATCATCTTCGCACCGGATTTGTGCTCGGCGACGGCAGCAAGAACATCTTGCTCACTATAAGTCTTGGTTGGCATCTAGTACAATGAACTTGTATAGTTCCAGCCACAGATTTCCGTGCGATTTTGTTGCAGGCGTGGAATGACCCGTTTAACCAATAACCGAAAAAAGGTCTTGCTGACATCTCTTTAGTTTTCTCACATTCAATCGATCCATCCTTTGGAACGAGATGCATCTAAAGAAATAAGTTCACAAAAGTAATTTAGCTTTCTTATCATGACTATTCGAATGATGAATAAAGCACCTAACTTGTGCAATGTAACAAGTGATATGTGACAATATTCAACAAATCCGAATGGTCGGCGATGAGGCTGCTTGAAAAAGAGTGGTGTCTATCTCAAAATCGCGCTCCAATTAACCGCTAATCAACGTGCACGCCTATAGTCAAACGGAATTCAATTCAATACATGCTTACTCATGTACAACGTTACAGAGCCTGAATAATGTTTCAGAATCGGGAAGGTGTAAACGCGGTAATGAAGCTGAAAATCGGCTTCTGTTGTGCGGATATTAGGATATCTCTACTTTAATAAATTGGCTATAAGAATCAATCGTTTTGATACACCAGCACGTAAATGGAGAATATGGAACAGATGCGCAACAACACGCATATCAGATTTGAGATTTATCAGTCGGGTACGGCTATTGCCACAGAAGTTTCGGCTATTGCCACAGTCGTTTTGACTATTGCCACAGACGTTTTGACTATTGCCACAGACGTTTTGATTATTGCCACAGAAGGTAGCATTCAATTGGGTTGTATTCACGCAACAAAGTATGATTGGTCGATTGCATGTTCTACCTTAGCTCTCACAGCATTTGCTATTGCGTAGAACCAAAGAACTATAGAGTACGGCTCATCTATTGGTATATCTTTAACGAGCATTCCGGTGTGGCTAAGATAAAATAAGCTGATCTCGTAACTAAACCCGGAAATCCGACTGAATCTCAGCACTGGATGTTCTTTTCTTGCACTTTCTAGAGTCCGAGCGGTGTCCTTGTTCGCAACTAGCTCAACATGAGCGTTTATTTGTCGTGTGGGTGACTTCCACATACTCAAACCTTGATAAATCGCTTCGTGTCGATCCAATATCTTGGCGAGGGCTTTCCTCTCGAGCGAACAATTAATGGCGCTTGCAGAGGTTTTGGCGTTTGCTGAGAGAGTCTGTGAAGCTCGATGAGTGTCGCAATCTGCTGATGGTCTGGTAAGGCCTCGAAACGGGAACGCACTCGGTCAAGCACCATTAATAGACTTTTTGCCGGTCGTGACAAAAGAGGTCTTAATTGTTGGGGTTTAGTCAAGTGCCAATGTCAATAAATGTCACTCAACTGCAACTCTTGTTCTTGATACAGATATAAAAGCAGTTTGTGTGAGCAGGGAAGACCCCATACAGTGTTAAACACCCCTGTACAGTTTCCTTGGCTACTTTTTGCGGATGACGGGTGAGCTGCAGCTGTTCGTAAATCTTGTTTAGCGCGAAATGAGAAAGTTCAGGGTGATATCTTGAAAAATCATCTCTTGAGGCGCGGGCTGTGCATAATTACATATTCTCAATTGCTGACGCTGCCCTGAAACGTCGTATTCTGCATGATTATTACCAATCGCCAAGTAAAGCTTCTCAGAGCATGAAAAGGCGTTATTCATGCTAGTTGGCATGTAATGCTTCAGCATACGATGAGCGCTTTCACCCCGTGAGGTTAAAGTGTGTCCGAAATGCGTTTTGCGGTCAGCCTATGCAATGAAAAAAACATTTATTTGTAGGGAATCCATGTGTCGAATATATATTTGACGATTGCAATTTCTGTACGCGATTCGAAATGCTTTAAAAGTTCATTAAATGAATCTTCCGATTTTGCATACATGATTGCTATCCATTCCGTCATGAATGCCTTCCATTCTACTTTAGTTTAGAAATATGCTTTGCATTTTTTTGAAATATTTTTACAATATGCCTGCACATAAAAGTAAGAGGGTCGGATCTCGTTTGCCATAAAAAGAAATGCGAATGAAAATGTGTTATACATTGAAGAGCATCCAACGAGATGCAACAACAGAAGCTTCAAAACATTTGCTTTGTACGTGGCATCTACCAGAAAGACATAATTG
Source organism: Albugo laibachii (assembly GCA_902706625.1). Classification (NCBI taxonomy): domain Eukaryota; phylum Oomycota; class Peronosporomycetes; order Albuginales; family Albuginaceae; genus Albugo; species Albugo laibachii. Next base: position 3,965 of record CACSLJ010000314.1, on the reverse strand, counting down.
TGACCCTGCGACATCTCTGTTGTTCTTGCATGGGCGAAAAAGGTGAGAAATACATCCGTCAAAGTCATTCACGATTGCTTCCATGTCGAATTCCAATCCACGAAATTTCAGTACAATTGCATCCATCGGTAAGCGACCATCAAACGCTTTATAGCTTGAGGCTTGGCGAGCATTCTTTAGTTTGCTTTTGGGAAAAATAGTTCGTGATCCTTCCGCGAACAAGTTTGAATGATTCTTGTTGGGATTCCAGCATCATGCAATCCAACTATTGTCCCTTTTTTTAATTTTCGAGTCTCAGATGGAGAGGATGGGATCTCGTGAATGTAGATGGTATATGGTTATGACCTTCTTGCTCACAGTGGAGGTCCCGTGCAAATAACCTTGTTTCTTTCAAACTGAAGGGGCAATTGACGAGTGCCGGAGATGTTTTTCGTTTTCTTGTTTCTTCAGTTAAACCAAGACGATTGCATTAAGAGCCACCCCTATCACATTTGTAAAATACCGTATAGTGTCCATTATGTTGCTTGTAGGATGTTTTAGCTACAATTCCATACCCTTGAGTGGCAGCGTGGCAGCGAATTCGTTTAATGCCTTTTCCATGGCTGCGCGAGAGGCAAACTGAACTCCAGCAAGCCCTTTTAGTGGCTTCAGAGTCATTTTGTGTACGTTATTCTCACACTCGTTGTTGTTTTCTGAATCCATTTCAAATGTGTATGTCTGTTGTTAAAATTGAGAATTGCACTTGAGCAGAAGTAGGTAGAAGTAAAAGTAAATGATATTTTTTATTTTGTTAACTTAACTTTAACTCAACTTACTAGAAAATACATTCGCAAGACAGACTTGCCCCTTATCCGCCCGCGAAGTGCAATAGTGCTGGTTCACTAAACCTATGAAAAACAAATAGGGTCATTAGCTCGCCTGCTTAATACTACAAATTCGACACCTGTGCCATTTATCAATTTACACTTCGACCAATACGGTATTTTTTTTAAATTACTACCCAATCAAATGCTGCCGCCCGTGGCAATAGTCAAAACGTCTGTGGCAATAGTCAAAACCTCTGTGGCAATAGCCTCACCCTTATTAGTCCCCTTATAACATTATTTGTCTACCGCGCCGCAGAAAATTGATCTGAGATGTAAAAGGTAACTTTACAGGTGTTATTTATATCTCCATGAAAAACATTAGAAACGCTCGTTATTCTAATCTATTTTAAGAAGGGAGAAACTCCTGACTGGTTGAGTCGTTAAAAGATCGCGTGCGTCTTCTAGGCCGTAAATGATACCTGCTGATAATAGAAAGCGTGCACCTTCTGAGGCTGCAGCACTTCCCTCCAAAAAATTCGCTCTTCCACGGTAAATGCAAATATGAAAACATACATCCTTTTGTAGTCTTGTAGATAGTTACAACTTCTGGTATGGCGTAATTATTCCTAAGCTTCTTGCCATTTCAGTAGTAGGATCATCTTCGGCCACGAATGCACGAAATGCCGAACCAATGATGACACATGTTGAAATAAAGTGATAGCGGCCTCCGAAAAGTCATCGAATTCAAAGAGTCCTAGCCAATTTGCCAGTATTTCACATTGCTTTTTTTTCGAGCGAGAAACGACAGTCTAAAAGATTGTTGAACACATAGCCTTCGCTGTTGTGGACGATTTGGAGCAAAGCTCTTCAGTGACAATCAATGAACTGTCAAAATAGAATTTGAGTCGGCTGGCATGAACTTCCCACCGATCACCAGTAACCAACTTCAAAAATCCAGTTTGATGGTGTACTATACACTACAGCGGGACCGCACCATAAACTGAGTTTGAAACGATTTCGACCCCAAGTGTCTGCATGGAGTACGTAATCGCCAACAGCAAATTGCGCCACCTTCGTACCTCTTTTTTGCAGTTTTATGCATTTTTTTCCATTGACGCTTGTAGCGAGACAAAATTATTTTGTTGTGAACGAGAAATTTTACCCATAGTAGCAATTTTAATTTCCACAGGTAAGACCAATTAATCAACAGGAGTCATAGCTTTCATTCCAGTCATTGCTAAGACTGAGGCTATCCCCCCAAAGAAACTGATGGGGTATGATTGAGAATTAGCTGAACGATATTGATCTAGCGTGGCAAAGCGCCTCGAGACATGCGCCATTCGGAAAGAAGAGCGCGAATATAGCGTAAAGTATCCCGAATGACCACTTCAACTGTGCCGTTAGCCCAGGGACAATGGGCCGTTGTGAAGTGATTGTGCGCACCAAGCGCATGCTGCAGATTGGAGATGACACGATTTTTAAAATGCGTGCCCTGATCGCTAACCCAGGAATAGTAAACGCCAATAGCTGCAAACCAATCCATAAGAGCAGAAACGTCGAAGCGGCTGTAGCTTCCGCGGAAGGAAAGAACCACACATACTTGGATGCGTCATGCTTGAGCACAAAAATGTAAAAATTACGGGACTCAAACGGGCCCATGTACAAATAATCCCAATGTCACAGCTCGTTGGGATGATTAGCGTTCAAGGCCTCCCCGAGTAGACGAACTTCAGGGAAAGTTGACCTTGAAGAGGCGCAGAGCAGACAGCAATTCACAAAAAGGTAACATCTGAAACGAGTGCCGGCCAATAAAATCTTGCCTTAAACGCCCAAAGTTGCGCCAGTACATTAATGCCCGGCGATGCCAAAATGCCTCACAATACAGAGTTGCAGTTGCAGGACCGTTGCGTCAGGCGATATGTTAATCAATTCCGATGAAGTACGCCAGAGCTTATCGTCAGTCTTGTGATACCGATTGGGATTTTATAACAGATTTTGAATCCTTTTGACGAGCAAGTATCGTTTTCCACTATCGCATAGCTTTTTGCCACACCACTTCACTTAAAATAATCAACAGCGCATGATCTTTATCTACAAAATGCAGAGATAGCTGCTTCACAGGTACATGTGTAATGGCTGCGTCCCATTGCGCATTACTCGCGTCCGTAAAAAAACAGAGCCGTTTTGATATGTCAGGATGCGCCAGCTCCAGCGAACTCTGTAACGCAATTTTACATTGATTGAAACAGTTGTCATGCGTTTCATTCCATCCCAGTGGTTGAAGTTGAAGATGGCTAACCACGTTTTTTTTCTTCCTCCCGCATTGTCATATTTCTCCATCAATTCACGGAGTGGGTGTATTAGTTTGTTTAAAGCTGGTATGGAGTTTCGCCTCCAATTTATCGCGCACAAAATTGCTTTAGCTGTTGTCCGGTAGTGGGAGGCTACAGCTGTTGCAAGGCTTCTATTCGTGTGGGATCGTGTATTACGCACATTCCAGATATGATCTTTCCGCAACATAACGCTTCTTGTTAGTAAAATCTACAGTTTTTTGGGCTCAACTTTAGCCTTTCTGTTCACATATTTAAAGAACGTTTTCCAGTAGAGGTAATAATTTTTGGATTTATTGCAGAAGGTGATACATATTGATATTGTTCGCAAGAGGCGATACAAAGGGTTTTAAGCACACCGAAAAATAACATCTCCGGTAACTTTCAAGGAACTGTAGCCATCCATTTACAAAGCACTGCTCTGAGAGCACTGCGTGCTTCACGGAGGGTCGCATTATCACACTTCGAAACGAGCGGAGACACCATGTACAGCTTGACGAGAGAGAGGTGTGGAAGTGGAAAGGCTGCAGTTTAAGCAATCAAAGACGTAGCACTCTCGCAGGGCAAATGCACTGTTGTGCCGAAGAAGGGTGAAACTTACCGGCTATTGCAGTGTGATAGTGCAAGCACGGGCTGTATGTGGTATGTTCGCCTTGCACGATACCTAGACAAAATGGGACTTCGAGATTGGCATGTGATGGTTTGCAACTTCGAGCACCAGAGCTGAGTCGGAGTCGCGAAGCCCTCAAGGTCTCAGCTCGTCGCTAGTTCTGTGATTCGTGGAACACTTTCTGCTGATCCTGCCACGTCCACCAAGACTCTAGTAGCT
>CACSLJ010000313.1:0-30430 GCA_902706625.1 Albugo laibachii | reverse complement strand
CCTTTAACGTACCTTTAGGGTATAAACGTGTACAAGTAAAGGACCCTCTAACTCGCAATTCGTCATTCAAGTGGGCGACTACAGCTAAAACGTTGTTTCAAAATGGAGTGTCTTGGCATCATCGGCGGCTCAAGTCTTATCTCAGCATCTTCATTAACCAAGGAATTTAAGAAAGAATTTGTTTCCACAGAGTTTGGGACAGCTGTGTGTCATGTAGCCATCTGGAAAAGTTCACCTCTCAAAGTCGTGTACATTCAACGCCATCATGTGGATGTTGATGAAGAGTACCGCCAACCACGGAAGATCAACTTTCACTTGATAGCTGCCGTTTGCAGACACATGAAATGTCACACTGTGATCGGGCTTTATTCCGTTGGCTCGATGGATACGAAAATACAAATTGGAGACCTCGTGGTTCCGCATGATTACTTCAATCCGTTCCATATTTTGCACTTATCTGACAAGTATGATGCCCATGTTGTTGCCGGAATCGATCTTTCTCTCCAAAAGACGATCATCGCCATTCTAAACGAAAATACGGATCGACCACGTCCAATTGAGCAGGGAACTTATGTGCAAAGTGCAGGCCCGCGATTTGAGACAAAATCAGAAGTCCGTTTCTTCTCCCAATTTGGTGTATGTATTCTGTTCGTAGAGCTTGGCATGCTTGACTCAATTTGGTACTCTTTTGAGTAGGATCTTATTGGGATGACCGGAGGTAATGAAGCAGAACTCATCAATGAGCTACGAATTCCCTTCGCCATGATCGCAATTGTGGACAACATGGCAAACGGACTTGGTGATACTCTGACGGTACGGTATATCTCTTTGTTTGTTGTGCTCATGTGCTCATTTTTAATGCTCTATTATAGCTGGAAATGTTCAAAGCAGCACAGGAAAAGAATCAAAGTATTGCCGAGTCTGTGGCATGCGATATCCTCAACTTCTTCGCGAAGGAGACAGCCATGCCACTGAATAAGGCTGAAATGTGATACGTAGCTCCAACTACCACCCGCAATAAATCTAGTGCGAAGGTCTGAATTTGAATGATTCTGTTCCCCCACGAGTTTCTGGTGGAAAAGTAACGTATTCGAGTTCCGATTCATCACTTGATCCATACAAGAACCATGATGATATAGTACAATCCTGAAGCAGCAATCAGCCCACGGTTGTTTTGGCTTGCGAGTTCTTTATCGAGTATGATGCTCCATGTCATACAAACACTCGCGCAATAATGACTGTAAATATCAGAATCCCACCTCTCCTGTTGTCCCCTGCCAAATCGATTGGGCTAAAGCTTCACTGCTGCCGTGAAGCGAGACTCGTCAACAATGCTGGCTGCCGTGATTGTCCGCGCATGCACCTCATCTCTTCAGCCACTTACAGGTTTGTTAGATTTGTAACCTTGCTTGATGACAAACGTGGTATCGTTCACTGGTGCGTGGATGCTATCCAAAGCAGGTAGATGCTTCAATTTCTAATTCTGTCACTGACCCTAGGGCTTCTACCCTTCGCTATCGGTGCCTTTGTGGAGGTGGTCGTCGTCAATTTGTTTTTGTCAGTAATCTTCCATCTTATGTGCTGTCATGTCATGCATATCAAAAGCGAGCTTACTGTAATGTCAACAATGAAACGGGGAAGCGACTAAAACTGCGATGACGTGCAGGTCATTCATTCGGACGCTCTCAATTATTTATATGTGTGGTCGATTATAGCTCTCCCGCTAAGGTAACATATATTCGTATCGATAGCTTCCATCTGTGCTTGTAGACCTGCTAGCAATGCTATCACCGAAAGTGATTAAATGGATGTGATATAGTTTTTGGTGGGTATAAGATGCAGTAAATCCTGAGATTGCCACCCAGGTCACCAAAAACCACCGTTCCCTCTTAACCCAGACAGTTCGCCTTCTAGGTAGATGTGCTGGTCTCTGTAATACGGTATGTTCGTCCTAGGATCGATAATTACTTTCTAGAACTTAAAACATGACCAGTTTTTGCGCAAGAATGCGAAGTCATACTGCGCATTTTAGTGCGTGCTTCATGACGTAAAAACTAATTACCTGAGCAATATGCTAAACAAAATGACTCACATTGTACTGAGAATTAGGCTCATATGATTTGGCCAAATTTCTCCATATCGAAACGCACTAGAACCAAGGATAAGCCTGCAGCTAAACCTTCCTACTAAATTGTACAACAAGAAACAAAGACTACTTCATCAATCAAAATATAAAGCACATATACTCATTTTCATACGTTCGAATATGAATATGTTCAGATGGTTGTGCTTTTGTCTTTTCAATGCGATGGTGTCGACTGATAATAATTTACAAGCTAGCTATCTACCAACACTATCGGGAATCTTGAACGTGACGGCTTCACGTAGAAGATTATTATCACTATGTCACCAATGCCTCATTAATTTAGTTGGGATAACAAGAATTGAACTACTCCAAGCTACTCGTGAAATCAGACTGTATTGGGTAGATGGTCACACGGATATTATAAGATCGTTTGTAACTCATTGCAATAACATAGAAACATGCTTTATATCAGCTGATTCAATCAAAGCATACACCCCTGATTATCTAACACAAAGCGCCTTTCAGCATCTCAAATCTGTGGAAGAGCCAACTGAGGTTGAATACAGCACTCATCTTCTCACAAAATATATGTCTAATGCAGAGCTGAGGGCGGAAGCCGCGGAGTGGAGCACAAATCCACGACGCCAGATCCTTGCAATGTCGTCGTTCAAGCGGAAACAAGTATTAAGTATTCCACTGTTTTTCGGAAGCGATGCACCATGCAAATTCGGAAAAGCTGTCGATGTTGTATCAGAACAACAACCAGAGGTACATCACAGTTCCCTTCCACCTGCCGTAGTCCCAAATATCGGAAGCGGGAAACAATCCACTACTCAACGCCAGCAAGATGTTCGCTCATCCCTTCGATGCATGATCATCCCTGCCTTTAAAGAGGATGCTGTTTGTCGAGAAATGCCTGGCTATGCACAGTGGTGTTTTAGCCGTTCATACATATTACCTTTTTTCCAAAACTCGAATACATTCAGCAGAGCTGTGCGTTTTTGCAAGCAATTACGAAATTTCAGACATTACTGACAGCTGTTTAGATTTATTTTGCACGCAAATTAGTAGCTGGGATCCCAAGGATTATGAGAAGATGAATTACATTTTTCCAATGCATCACAAAGTCTTGGAAAATCAAAAGAATCAACGCGAGCAATTCAGAAATCCAGCGATCCCGATGGCAGGGATGATCATGCATCGAAGGGATGAGCGAACATCTTGGTGGCGTTGAGTAGTGGATTGTTTCCCGCTTCCGATATTTGGGACTACGGCAGGTGGAAGGGAACTGTGATGTACTTCTGGTTGTTGTTTCGATACAACATCATACTTCAGAACCTGTCTGACTTCCCTCAAGTATGTTGATCTTCAAAGGATGGGGAGAGCTCAAACAAAGCGTATAATTTCTTTGAACGTTTTCAAATCTATCAATACACTGAAAATAGTGGGAATGAAAGACCACTTCTGTGTCAGAATCACTTCATCTCAGGGCTATTCGCGATGTCTAGGTTGTATTCTGAAAGATATAGCAGGGGCTCGTGTGGTTATCATTCCGGCTTTGAAGAATGCAGTAATACTGATTGATCCGTCTGAAGGGATACCAGATTGCAGTCGCTTTTGCACTCGGACAAAAGAACTAGTGCCAGCTGAATGCAAGATTTACCTTGGTAACCACATGGCAAGCATAGAAATGCATCGGAAACAATCGAAGCCGCATTACAATGGAGCCGAACTAGGCTATTGCTTTGCATTTTACTACTTCCCCTCTCGTGAACACCGCTGTCTTCACTGTATGCAACAAGTTTCTGCTTTAGAAACACAACGCATTCACAAGCTTGCAGATAATTCGCTCTTGCTTCACCTCTTGAGACTTGAATCAGAGTTTCGAGACGTCACTGCAAAAAGTGTTGAACTGTCGCGACTCAAGAGTGTGTATCAAAATTCAAATGGTCCCCCAGGACTTCTGCGTTTATCACCAAGTCATTATTACGACGGATCCAACGCAATCGAACGATCCAACGATGAGCAACAAATTTACTGAAAATAGCATTTCTGTCGGCATTTGGCCTCCGCACAACCACCAAACATATACGATGAAGGGCACGGTGGCATCCAGAATGATCTCTTTGTCGCAAACAGAAGCGGAGGCTGGCTCACGAATTTGGCCGAATTGTAACAATATCGCGTTTGTTCTGTTTCAATGTGAAAAGGCAAAACAGGTTGAATGTATAAAGTGCCTAATTCAGCACACAGAAGTATTCTTGGCTTATAATGACAAAACAATTTCAGGTGGATACGTTTGGATGCGGCAGGCACCCTCGGCTGTTCTCAAGTCCTGTATTGGAAGTGATTGCACAAGTCTCACTTATGATGAGCACCGAACCCAACTCCAGCGTCCTGTTGGGCTTCGCCAATTATCGGGAAAAGACATCAGCCAAGCAAATAAATGAATTCGAGATACAAACCGTCGAGGCAAAAGAGACAAATCTCGCTATATATCCTGACATGCAGGGTATATCTTTTCAATACACGGGATTACGCATTTTGTATACAGTAATTGACTATTTTTTGCACCGGGAGAGGGAACTGATATGTCGACACTCGTAAAAAACGGACACGAAAATCGAGTTTGCTATCATCAACTTTTCAAAGCATCTTCCATTCCAACGTAAAAATGAAGATTGGTTTGAAGAGTGATGGGTTTGGTACGGGATAAGTACTGTTTCGAGGAGTTTGTATCTCCAAAGTACCCTAAAATTCATGTCATAGGCGGCTCCAATGTACATACGGTATTAAAGCCTTTCAAAATGATAGCGTCGCCTATTATTTTTAGGGAGTACAGGTCTCCTTTAGAATACCGTCACCCGCAGTGAGCTAATACCCTTTTAAAATGGATATGTCTAAAAAACGAAATTACGGAAGAGCTTACTGTACTCAACGACACGCAATCGCAATGACTGCAGAAACACGCATTCGATCGAATAGCGAGCAGAAGAGAGCGCTACGCGAGCATCACGCAGCGCACCCGGACATGACGCGCCAAGAGCTTAGTAAATGGGCAGCGTCTGCGTTCAAACTGCCGCGTCCACTCACCCAAACGTCATTGACTGACCTTCTGAAGCGCCAAGAAGACGACACCGAGCGTAACCCACTGCGAAAGGCAAGTCACTGTGCGCACTCGCATGAGTTGGAAGCGCAGTTAGTGTTGTGGATCAACAGGTGCAACGAGATAAAGCTTCCCATCGTCACAGGAGCAGCAATTCGGCATAAAGCAGAGATGATACGCTCCATTCTCTTGAATACAGCCTACTCCAACCACTGTTGCTGTGCTTTCCAAGTTGATGTTCTCAAAAGGCTGGCTCTATCGATTTCAACAGCGGCAGGGTCTCAAATCCAGGCGAACGTATGGCGAAGCTGACTTGGTCAAGAATATTGCAATTGAGAATGGACGCCGCGTGCTACAAGCAGTTACAAGCCTGTACGACAAGAAGGACATCTTCAATATGGACGAAATTGCGTACTTCTATTGCTCGATTCCCGGTAAAACCATCTAGAGGAATCGCATCCCCGGCCGCAAGAAGATAAAGAAGCGCCTCACCGTTGCAGTGACGAGCAACGCTGACGGCTCAACCAAGATCCTGCTCCTCTTCGTCGGTACGGCTCGTCAACCACGATGCTTCGAAGGCAAGAGTGCGGAAGAGCTCGGTATTCAATATGCAAACGCTGCAAAGGGCTGGATGAATACTGAGCTCTTAACGAACTGGATTGAGCGCTTCAGCGAGAGAATGAAGAGTGAAGGGCGCCATGTCCTGTTGCTGCTGGACAACGTCTCCTCTCATCGCGTTATTGTGCCACTCTCGAACGTCACGGTGCAAATGCTGCCCCCAACACTACCTCTTTCCTCCAGCCACAGGACGCAGGGATTATTCAGTAGTTTAAGAGTAAGTTGGAGCAGTTGAAGACTCGGTACATTGTGGGTAAGTTTGACGAGCTGCTTGATAAAGCCGCAGAAATAGGAAATGAAAATGTTGAGACGCAGATAGAGTCTTTGTATACTGTAGACGTCCTCCAAGCGATGCAGTGGGCTCAAGAAACTTGGGAGACGGTGACGAGCACCACAGACGCAAACTGCTGGCACCATACAAAGATTATCGACGATGAGTTGTATGAGATCGTTGAGAGCATAAAGCAGGTTGCTTTAGGACAGTAGCCTCATCACACTGCCGATAAATACACTCTCTTATTCAGCATTGCTTACCTTTTATAATCAATTCCTTTATCTGTCTAAATACCTTCTATACGTCATATATTTTTACAGTATTTTTCGTGACGGTATTCTGAAGGAGATTTGTATTTCAAAAGGTGAAACGCTTGGAAAACTTGACCAAAACGTGACACGGTTTGTTCAAAACACTCTGGATAAGTCTGTACAGTGTAGAATTTATGTGGTGTACGAAATTTATGTTGAAAGGACGTACAGTAAGGTTAGGCACGCGATTTATAATCGCGTCGCAAGTTTGCGAAGTGTTGTATAAAGGGAAATAATATAAAAAATGTAAGGCACTGACTGGCAATTTTACCTTTCCGTAAGCATCTTCGCTCACCTGCCAATGTGGAAGTCGAGATGGTCATAATCCAGCCACTTGCGGCAAGACTAGCAGTGGAAAAATCAGGTTGTATGGTTTCATATTGGAAGGTGCATGAAATTTTTTTTGTTGTGGTTCCAAAGGTTTAGTGACTTGCCAACCGAGATCGTATGTAAGCAGGGACTAATCCCATTTGACACATTCGAAGCGACTGCCAGCCATCACTGTCAGGTTGACACGTTCTCCCACCATTGATGAACCAGTCTAGCCTCTAACATGCACCTTCCATTATGAAGAAAGGGGCGAGTTGCACCAGCCACTAAAATATGTGTAGTCTCGAATAAAATATACAAAAAAGTTCATGCTGTTCAAAAATCAATTAGGTCGGTACAAGTTTTCGTACATGACAGTTATCTCAAGAGATATCTTTGGCAATACCACACTGAGGATCACACCCCACCACCCAGCACTCATCTCTGGGGCATAAAACACCACTCCGCTAGGATGCATACCACTTTGTATGAAGAACTATAATCAATCGGTCTTCCAAAAGACTGGTACAGTGTACCATTGAAATTTACCATGATTCAAGTTTTTTGAATAAACCGTTTCACGTTCTGTTCAAATTTTCAAACCGTGTCACCTTTTGGAATATTCCCTTATTTTTATTATTATGAGCGTTTCCGCGGCGGCATCGAGTTCGCATTAGTGAATTCTAGCTTTCGCTAACGCCTGACTATTTCTCTATCTCGGTTAGCCGGTTCCTGGCTAGTGCAGAGCCGTTGGGTAAGGACTTTCCATCCGGCGCTGTCACGTGCGATAATTGACGAGTCGTGTAAATCTGCTGTATTGCGAAATCGGAGACGGAAAGTAGATTTACTGGCGAGTCGTAGGTCCTTGTTGAGGATGGTAGGGAGGCAAGTGGGTGTACGGCCTTGATTAAGCGGGCAGTTGTCCGGCGGAATCATACTATTGAAGCATGTTCAGCTGAGCTGGGATCGGCTGTGGACGGCGGAGAATGTGACCAAAGAGCTTCCATCCAGAATTGGTCAGGTGGATTCGGAGCGGTTTCGTATCACAGCGCTTGTATAAAGCCGAGTTGCTGATGTGCTCGAGAAAGTGAATACGGAGAGCGCGGCAGAGATGACGACGGTGATACGCTTCAAGACTACTAATGTCGCGGTCAGTAAGACCCCATGTGCCACAGTGGTATATCAGAATAGGTAGCATATAGACATTGTACAAGCGGACGCGTAATGTTTCTCGAAGAAGATGGGGATGGAGCCAAAGTTCCAAAACCGTCGGAAAGCTTCTGTTGCGTGAGATTTTCGTTGCTGTACTTCTTCGGAGTCGCAAAGTATTGATTCCTGTTTGCGAACGTTGCGCCAAGATACGTTCACCACGCTCATTGTACAAGCAATAGTCGTTCGCTCAGTTTTGCACACATTCATTGTCAGAGACGATGACCAAAAGAACTGTTCAGCAACAAGAAGTATGTGCTCAGGACGAGTAGGGTCATGATGAATACAATCCACATCATCGGCAAAGACAATAGTGTTGAGATCGCGCATTGAAACACGTAGGTGGTGGTTTAGATCTCGGAGTTCCACTTTTAAGTAAATCACGAACAAAAGTGGGAAGAGACTATCTACCTGAGGCGTACCATGATTGCTTGCAAATGTTAAGTAGAATTTCAGACCAAGGTGGAGATAGAGGGTCGTGACGCCGAGGAGCACTTTTATGAGGTAGACTTCATCTGGTCTCAAAATTGAGTCGAGAAAGTGGAGCAATTTCTGTCGATCAATGGTGTCAAAGCCTTGCTGAGGTCAATCTCGAGAATGTACATATTGGTCTGGAAGCGATGCGTTAGGACGCTATTCTAACGGTGGGCCCATACCGAATCATTTGTACTGCGGGCGAGTCGGAAGCCACTTTGGATGGGTGAGCGCCACTTACCCACTTTGCGCGGATGCTTTTCAAAAGATATGGTCTTTCGAGTGGTACTGAGAAGGGTGATCGGTCGAAGATAGGCACAGCTTCCCGCCGACTTGTTGCGATTTGGGGTGGAGACGATGATCCCATGATTAAAAATTTTGCGCATTGAGGCGGCGGGGCTCTGGACATGGCTATTGATGGCTTCGGCGAGAAGAACTGCAACCACGGGAGGGCTATGTTTTAGTAATTCAGCTGGGACTTGATTGGCACCGGGTGCACGGTTGTTTTTTAGGGACCAAAAGGCTTGATGACTTTCGTCCACCATGATTGGTGAGGCCATACTGTAGTGGCTAACATCGACATCACCGAGAGTCGGCTTATAAAACTGGGCTTATATAGGATACCCGTGAGGACGTCAGGTGTTTCTATGGAGTTTCCAATGACGTGTCCCATGTGGTCACGTATGAATAGCGTTGAACGCTTCGGAGGGGTGAGCCGTCACACGATTTGATACATCAGCTCCGTGTATTTGTGCATTTCGAGGTCCATAATGTGCTGGATGACACGAAGTCGTCCAGCCTCCTTGCACTTTTGGTGGATGGGCTGCAACAAGACTTGTCGGCGAGATCGGTATAGCAAAGGTCGACGGGGTCATTGCTGCTTGTAAGTAGGAGATGGAGACTTTTTTGTGCACGAGAAAGCTCGGCTATCTCATCGTTGTAATCGTGGCGTTGCGCAGTAGGAGACGCGGGTCAGATGATGGTATTCGCGATATCTTTGATGCGATTCAGTACGGATGGCCAATCAAGTGCTTCAGCGGGGGTCGGTGAGCAAGTACTTTTGTGATTGCTTGCTGGTACAGATCGAGTATATCCGGATCACTGATGAGTATGGTGTCTAATGAAAGTGCCCTAGGCTGCGTGCAGGAGATGCTCATGAGTATCTCATAAACATTGAGAAGCTGGAGATGGGTGGTCGTGGGCCGATGATCACTATCAATAAGTGTCCCGCTTCAAGACTGTGAACTGGAGAGCATCGGCTTAAAGCGTAGTGGGAGTATGATGTAGTCGATCTGATTAAAAACCGGATCTCGTCCGCGAATGCCCTTTCAGGTGCTGATATTGCTCTCGCGTTTCTTGTAACAAGCTGTATTCAACAAGAAGAGGTCGTTGTCCGCACAGAAGTCTCGAAGGAGAATGCCATTTGCATTTCTGTTGCCGCGAGAGTGTCCATAAATGTGTCCCCTTTGCGTCTTTACCCAATTTTAGCGTTAAAATATCCTAAGATCGAGAAAAGCTGCTGGCGAAACGCTGAATGGTTTGCTGAAGAGTGTCGTAAAATGCATCACAACCTTCTGCTGAACGGCCCATGTGCCGGGTGTAGACGTTGATAAATGTAACCTTGATTTTGTTTGACACTTTCAGTTGCAAGACTGCGATGCGATCGCTAACCATCCAATACCAATGCACATAATTAACGACTCTGTCGGATGGGATGAATCCCAAGCCGAAGTGGGGGCTCGATAAAGGGAGAAGTATTACGCGATCGGTTGGCCGGCGAACGTCGACGAGAGTGACCGTCATTCTTGTCTCCTGCAGAGCACATACGTCTAATTTGTACCGCGCGCGAACTTGCCCTAGGAGTGTCTGCTTTATGCTTGAGATTAAGCCACGAACATTGAAGGTGTCGAGTTGGAGGGTCTTGAAATACCGGATTAAGGAGCAATCAGAATTAGACGCTTTGAGCATGACCCAGGTAAGCCGTCACCCCTATCCACCGAAAAAGCACCGCCTATGGCATGAATTTTGTAAAAATGGAAGCTTGAGGCGATCTTTGGCGTGGTCCACACTAAAAATGTGTTTTTAAAATGCGTTTTCGAAGTGACGGCCAAATACTCCTGTCCGATAGGTCAGATTTGAGATCAGATACAGTAGGTCAACACACAAGCAGTTTGTCAAATGGATGGCTTGACCAGTGTGATCCTATTCTAGGATCATTGCCTTTGTGTCAATGCGGCGCGTCCTATTTTACAGCTACACGTAATTAAGTGTGTGTGTTGAAACTGCTACGAAAAAAGGGTGCCGCCTATGACATGGATTCAAGGGTAGTAGATTTATAACAAAATGTAATGTAAGATTGAAATTAAGGAATCCTGGTTCTGATCGGCTAGTCCAGTTCCCCAATTGTATAGAACAATGTATATATGCACTGTGATGTTGACGCTGCCATGCTGCCATATCACAAATAATATGTGACATTGTACACTATTACACGGCCGATGATTCCTAAAGGTGACTCAAAATATTTTAAAAATGTCTGAAAGCAGTCCGATGATTTCGAAATAATAGAGTATTGTAGAATGTACTTTTGAAAGCAGTTGATTTATATAGACGCACTGTGATACTTTAAGAGCAAAGATATGACCTGCATATCAGAGCAATAAGAAACAGCTATTACTGAAAAGCTTGTCAAGGTCTGGCACACACATATAGAGTTACAGTCACCATTATGATTGATAAACACCACAAGAATATAATACCCTCAAATAGTCAATTCTTTCAACGTTAAGTGAAACAAGTACTCTCTCTGTTTCAGTGTGATTGTCCATTTTTGGGTAAACATCTCAAAAGAAATTCAATTTTCATAGCCTGATTAGCTACTACACCGCAAAATAAAGCTCAATCTGCGCACATTCCGCCAATTCTGGTCACGGATTCACCGAGCATAAAGCTAGTAATCAACTGATCAAAACCATCAGTTTCGAAGGGGCATAAGCCGACGGTCATTGCAAAGCGTGGCCAGCCGCCAATTTTTACGTGTACGGACTAAGATGAAATCTTCAAACACGAAGAGCTAAAGTATCTGCGCCCGGGACACTGAATCACTTTGAGCAAATCATTCTTGCTCCGCAAAATGGACGCTTCATTAAGCTCAAAGGATGCAAATATGCCTCTATAAATGCTTTACCGTTATAACTGAATACAATCAAATGTATCATTTGGACAGTAATCACAATTCGTGATATAACACATTTTCGATGCTTGCCTCTATGAACTTATCTTCCCCAAATGGAGAAACATTATGAAACAACAAATCGCTTAATTTTGGACAACCATGGTGAAACAGAGGGATTATCAGTTAGTATTGTTAGCAGGTGAGTGCCTCCCACCAAACCAAATACACGAATCCCAGCAAAGACGTCACTCGTTCTACTCTCAGCTGAGCAGAAGCTAGCGCTATATAGCTATCACATTTAGCACCAGATACCTCACTGCGTGCGCTCGCCACATGGGCAGGTTCAACATCCAAACTGAAGAAACCCCCCTCGCCAGCGGCTGTTCTGCTTTCAATAAAGCATCCAGTTACAGAGAACGACGCCGGCTCTAATCCAACCCGAAAACCCATTCACCTGTACACTGTCCACTTCTTGAAAAGACTCTCGTATGATGGTTCGAGCGCTATGAGCAGCACAAAATGCCTATCTTGACGTGGGTGGCAATTCGTGCGAGGTCAGAGAAAATTACAGAGAAAATTAGGCGCGTTCTCGTTCATTCAAGACGCCGAGCACGCTTCGAACAGCAAGCTATTGGATATGGTATTTTTGGATGGTTGGATCCAGAAGCTACAAGAATGCCACAATCTGAAATCA
The DNA here is from genome assembly GCA_902706625.1 of Albugo laibachii. Lineage (NCBI taxonomy): Eukaryota > Oomycota > Peronosporomycetes > Albuginales > Albuginaceae > Albugo > Albugo laibachii. Next base: position 18,174 of record CACSLJ010000313.1, on the reverse strand, counting down.
CGTCGCATACATGGAAAAGCAGCATCAGCGTGCGCCGTAGACGTCGAAAAATGGCGGGCAGAGCTACAAAATATCACAAGAGAGTACAGACATCGCGACATCTTCAACATGGAGGAGTCTGCCTACTTTTACTGCACGGCAACTTCGACTTCTGTGTCGCGTTCAAGCGTTGCAGGACGAAAGAACATTAAGAAGAGACTCACTATAGCAATCACAACTAACGCAGATGGCTCTTCCCAGGTACCGTTACTTCTTGTGGGCACGGCGGAAAAGCCACGGTGTTTTGTCAGCCACACTGTTGCCGAACTTGGAATAAACTACACAAATGCAGCCAATGGTTGGATAGAAACTCAACTCTTTCGTACTTGACTTGGGTGCGTCAACGATACGATGAGCAGTCAGTACCGTCACGTACTCCTTCTTCTTGATATCATTCGCCACACCGCGTGACGGACCACTCTTCTCATGTCATGATGCACTTCCTGCCCCAAACACAACAGCCCATCTGCGAGCACAATATGCCGGCACTAGATAACGGCTCTATCAGATCGTTTAAGAGCCAACTGAGAAAAATCAGAGAAAATTACGGGGTTGACAAACTCGACGCAATGCTGGAATCAAGTACGGGGTAGAATACATGGACAATAGAGCCAAGCAACTCTACAACGGGCGCATGTTAGTGACCATGAGTTGGGCCCAGCAAGCGTGGGACAAGGTGGTGAAAGCCACTGTTGTCAACTATTGGAGTCACACTGGAATTTTGCGGCAAACATTTATGAGCTTGTTTCTGAAATGAATGATATTAGCATTGCACCAAAGCCAGCTAATTACCAGGATACCTCTCTCTCTTTTTATCATTTTATACTTATGTTTACCGTTTAAACATTATACTTTTTGGCTTCAATCTTGCTGTCTACTATTGAGAATGGTGAGTGCTTTAGTATAACTTAGGCAGATACGTGGACCGTAGGCGGATCTCGAAGAGCGCCTCATGTCGTCATTTGATTTGTAGAACATTTATTCAAACCGGCAAAGTAGGCAATTACCCGTGGATCAACATGATTGGGTCTGTTTGACTCTTACAACCAAATCGATAAATACCATCGTCAAGGTGCCTGTTTTCGACAACAGCTGCGATGCTGTTTTTATAGAGTTCCCGGACTTCTTTCGACCATCGCATTTCCTTTAGCATGTCAATGTGAGGTAAAGTAATGATCTCTCGCTCCAACTCAACAGAAGCGAATCCACGCTAAGCATATTCTGCTTGTTTAAGTAAAAGGCTTTCATTCGTGGTAACCTACCATCAACTTGAATGAAAGGACCATTATTGCTCGTGCATCTCGTGCGGCTGATGAGCCTCAACGCCGCGTAATAAGCAAGTCAAGATCCGGAGATGCGGCGCCGTTCCAGAACAAGTACGCCGAGGCCATCACCACTTCTGAAGGAGGAAGGGAAGGCGAAACTTATTGAGTGGATTAAGGGCGTGCAGTTCAACGAAACGCCTGCGACCAGGCTCGACGTGATGCGCCGAGCCAGTGAGATGGCGTCGCGCCTTCGATGTGAGCCAATTGTTTTAATGGAAGGAGGTTCTCGCGCTTCATGATTAGCCACTCACAACTGCTAAATTGAGAGGCGCAGACGATCGCAAGGAGTCGCAACGATTGCTCCATAGACCGCGTCTAAATTGTTTGGCGCTCTGCTCAAGCTCGTCCTGGAGGGTCGAAACGATGTGTCCGAGTGCACAAAATGGATGAGACGAGCTTCCTTTCTCGGACGGATAACACTAAGGTGATTGCGTTGAAGGGACACGGAACGTTTGGTCGAAAAGTATTTTCAAAAAGTTTCACTTGTCTGTGATGGCTCGTGGGAGTGCTCCAGGACACATAATCCCACCACTCAATAGAGCGACTTTTCTGAACGCAAAAACTTTCGTTCTTGCAAGAATCCTATTGAGGTAAAGATTCGAACTATTTCCCAAACTCAGTACCCCGCTGATGTAGCTTGGTCATTATTTATCCTCGGACAAATCTTCCACGTGCAATTCCAGACGAAGGCTTCGTCCAAAAATGTAACGCTCCACGTCTTGTAATGTAAAACTCCAAGTGTATTAAGAGGAAACTGTTATTTCTGTTTACTGATATCTAATCGACAAAATCTAGAAAGATATGTAAAATCTAGAAAGACCACCGCCAGCAGACATCTGTTCATCTCTACTGGATACGTACCTGATAATAGATAACAGAATCCGAATATTCGCCCACTTTGTTACTCTTTGAAGGGTACCCATCGCTGCCTGTTGATTTGGTCGGAATGGGAGAAAGACTTGGTATTCAGTTCATGGATTTTCCTGCCCACCTTGTGCAACCACTCGACATCGCCGAGTTCTCGTCCTTACGCACATGATGGACATCGGTTAGTTTACTAATTGCAACTCACTGTTCATTCTACATATACACTGTCTAATGCTATTGTGTACGTCGATTGTAGCAGTGTAACCAAGGGAGCGGCAATTAGAATGGGAAGCGCTGCATAGACAAAGTCGCTTCTGGTTAAGAAGTGCGTGGCTGGCGTTCTCACAGCTTGCCTCTTTTCACTGTCGCTTTAGAACATGATAAGGTGCCTCGACCTTTTTGAAATTGGTGGAGCCAAGCGTGGCCACAGCAAGGTGGCGTGGCCTGTCCACAAGTCAGCTATGGAGGCCGAAATCTTGACACTTCCTGCCCAGCAGCGAGGTGGCCCCATCAAGGAGCGCGAGACTGTTGATGGCGCGGAGTGGCTTCTCACCCACGGATAACTTTCAAGATATCTCAGAGAGGTGCACGAAGCCAAAGGAATCAAATTCGCGCAGTTGAAAAGAGTGCTCTAGTGTTGACAAATCGTTCTTGAAGCTCGGTGCGGATTCACTTCATTAAGCATTGCTTCACATCAGGTTAATAACCGAGTGGCTGATTTTGTCGCCCGAGTGGAGGGGGTCGTCGCGTTGCACCGTGAGTACGTGGTGAATATACATGCGTGATAATTTTAAATTAGCGGGAAGGCTCCCGTTTCTACCGAGCATGGTTCATGTTGGGGCAACACTCCGTTGATCTCGGTTGATTAGGTGAGAGTGCGTATTGGACATTTCCTTTGACCGACGCAATCCATCATCGTGTATGAGATAGCTGTTTTGTAGTTCACGCAGCCAGTAATTTACATCAGCTTCGTAATAGTTTGTAGCTCGATGTGGTCAATTTAGCTTCTAAAGCTAAAACTTCTCCCCTTGTTGAAGCTGACGAATATCGCTGCTGACAAATGAGGAGGTTTTGTTCCGTTATCAATTGCTTTGAATGGGTATCGGGTTTACCTAACGTTCTCATATAAAGGATTTTTGTAGCGAAGCGCTAAAGCCCCAAACATCACTTTTAAATTGATTGGCTGCCGGAATAATCGTGTTAACATGATTTACTTCTTCGCTAGCAGCACTGTTCATAAGCTATCGGATACCGTTGTATAGTGAATACTAATAAAAAAGTATCGAGTAGGCAATGATGCATGGTGTACGTGCACACTTCCTCCGTGCGTACGACGCGCTCCAGAAGAAAGCTTTTCGCGATAGTAGAGGAGGTAACATAGCAGCTATCGTAGCGGCCATGGAGAACGGCACTGCAGAGAGAAATGGAGAAAGGAGAGGAAGGGACTCAATGTCAATAGTTTCTGCAGGTTTGATGTTCTACTTTCAAGAGACGTTGCTCGCATGGACCATCCGAACGCTTAATAATGAATGAAAGGAAGAGCGAATTTCATGGCCTCCAGCTTGTTAGCACCTCCAACTTTGAATGCATTAAACATACATCGGGACGCAATTTTGATCGTACGGTTTCTACTCCGAGCAGCCTTGTATCTTTAAAAACGATTACGATTCGGAATATCGGCCTTGTCTCAGTAACCTTACAGTCTGACAGTACCCTACCCGATGCGCCGATGGAGGATGAGGTGGCGGCAATGCTTCCTAGGTAGATAATTAAGCTCGTAGTAGCTAATCATACATGCGCCATTCATGTCGCTAGAACCTGACGTTCTTGTCCCAACTAGAAAGATACTCTGCAAGAAGCATGCCACTATTCAAATTTTCTACGTCTGAAATTCTCGTTAGGAGGATTATCGGAGACTACGGCTCACACAAGACCATGTAATACATACACGCAAGTGCGAATATTACTGACTTAGAGAAAGCCACGTTCCGATTTGCAGGTGAACGTCGTAGGAGAGCCATATTTTAGACATCTTAACATCATAAAGGCATGCACGTGATCCGGAAGGGGATATTGAACTCGACGAATTTTTGAACAGCAGAATGGATATTGGCCATCAGATGACCACAGAGTATATCTGACTGAAGCTTTTATATATTCAAATATAATTATTTTCCTTACTACCATCACCTGTTGCTTCCGTAATCTGCAGCGGATGTTTCAACCACAGGAAGCCCCATTCCAGAGTGTGCATGATCATATTTGCTACAAACAAGCACAATACATATTTAGATCGCATAATAAATTGATGCAAAAGTGCACGCTACCGATCCATAAACATCATGATCAGAGCCGAGATCACTAGCAATCCCGCGATGACTTCCACCCCTTCCGCAGCACAAGCTTTCACGCTAGCGTCCAGCGTTTTGAATTCATTTGGGAACCGATCGCTTTTTGTGGCGATAGCTGATAGAAACCAAATAATCACCAAAGAGAAAATAGGGTCATGGGCATAATGTAGTGTCACCAATGCCATTATTATCAGTATAGACAAATGGAGTACGTAGACCGCGATCGGTAAAAACGTCTGACGATGTTGTTGTAAGGAGATCGCCAAATGCGACAGTACCAACGCTGTGACCCATGCAAAGTACAGAGCAAAAGGAAGCTCGGAGCAAATGTACTGCCACCAATCGATCTGAGAGCCAACCTGAAAAATCGAGCTGGAACGTCCTGAGCGCAATTGACGATCATTAACGGTGTAGATATATAGCACGAGCAAGGCCAGCCAGAGGAGGAGTATCGCGAGGGTTGCGAGATGCACATGGTGTTTCACATAAAGCAACACCCACGCAATGTTGGCGATACAGGAGAAGCCAAAACAAGTTCTCAATTGTGACGGCTGACTCGCGTCGGCGTATACTGAGTACTGGGGAGAAACCAAATCAATAACGACGACAACCGCTTCCAATACGTAAATAAGTATCCAAATCAGAAAAGCGAACGACTCGGGCATGATCATAGTCTCGTATTGGTGCGGAGTTTTCAGGAGAGACTTTGAATAGATAACATTGACGACAGCTTGTAGTACGAACAAGACTGCGTTGGTAGTGGAGAGCCAAGTCGTGTTCGATTGCATTTTTTGTGCGATGAATATACGCAAATGAATTCATTTTTGCTACAGTTGTTGGCCGATACGACAGTTAGCGAATAACGGTCATCAATCAGAGCGATAGTTACATCAAGTGCTCGATTGGCTATCGTTTGAGAAGCAGAGTAGACAAGAGGACATGTCTATTATGAATTTTGGCGGATAGAACAGCCCTCAATCACATCATTAGATTGTAAGAGATGTAGGGAGGATAGCGCACTTAAGTCATTCCACTTCAAATTCAAGTTGTCACCATTGACTGATGCATCGATTGAGAGATTGGAAACATCTCAAATACTTGGCTTAGTGTCAAATAAACATTAATACAACCTATCTTTCTACACTAATTCCTTCGGTTCAGTGCGCATTAATTGCACGTAGATTTCAACACAATCGCTTTCGAGTCTATCATTTGCCTATATTCTTCTCTCACGCAGCTAGAATGAATCTCATGGACAGGTAAATCTCATACGAGCGCGCATAACGTAAAAGCGCTCTGAGCTTACGATTAGCATAGCATAATAAAAACGCAAGCGGCCATCAAACTATGTGTGGTCACCTAAATCGAGGGAATGCCCGGTCATTTCTGAATGGTGAAGAGCTTACTACCTCAGCGATCCGAAGACTTTCGGCTAAAAGAGTACTGGGATCGATTCTTTCTTCAACGCAGCACCCAATCATTTGAATGGTATGGAAACTACGACAATCTCAGAGATACGCTACACCGTCAACTTGGTTTCTCTCTCAATCCATCCGCAATATCACATCAGAAGAGCCTCAAAGCCTCTTTACGTGTGCTTGTTATCGGCTGTGGCAACTCGGAATTGAGCTACGAATTGTATTCCGATGGTTTCCTCAATGTAACGAACGTCGATTTCTCTCATCTTGTGATACAAAAAATGGCGAAAAAGTATCCCTTCATGAAGTGGCACGTCCTGGACATGACCGACATGAACATATTCACCGAGCAATCCTTTGATATTGTTGTAGACAAGGGCGCTTTTGATGCACTCGTATCGGCCAATACAGAATCCATCCTTTCCTCAGCAAGCAAAATGCTGCAAGAAATGGAAAGAGTGCTCAACTCAGATAGAGGACTCTACTGCTGTGTCACCATGGCTGAAAGCTTTGTGATCCAACATCTCCTCAATTTTTTTACTCTAGGGAACTGGAGCATCTCAGTCTGTCCAATGATCGCCTCCTCTCAGCAATTGGTTCCATATATCGTTTCCCCTAAAAAAGCGATTTCCAAGTCGGAGACTGTAGAGTTTGATGGTTGCGAATTCACGTCCTCTGATAGTCAAAAGCGGAAGGTGTGGTTGCTAGACAACATTGAGACATCACAGTACTTGTCGGGGCTCAAGAGCTCATTGAGTCAAGTTCAGGTTGGCCGACAGGAAGTCATTAATCTGCTTCCCAGTCAATTCGATGCGTCCCATCAAGGTGAGGCCGAGTCTCCGTCGGATCCCAGATTTACACTTCGAGTGGTGGATCATTGCGCAAAGGAACATGATACATGTGGTGTCTTACTCATCCCTCAAGGAAGAGAGCACGAATGGCTATTTGCGACCGAGGAAGGAGCCACCCAAGTCGCGGAAAGCGCAGGATTCAGTCGATTGATACTGGTAACATTTGGACGAAATTACGACTTTGGAGATCAGCAACAAGTACAAGAGGAGCTCAATGGCATCGTGTTACAGTTTCTTCCTCAAAATATCTCAGCGAATGAGAAAATCCCTTTTCTTAGTATCAGCGACGGCATTGGAAATCGAACGATCGTTGAAGAAGGCATTCTCGCGAAAAGTGGCAAGTATTTCATCGAAGATGTCGTGGATAATCAAAGCGGAGTCGATGTGCGACTACGGCGACTTGTGTTTGCTGCCAACGTGAATGTCATTCAGAGCGAGGTACGTATCATCGAGAAAGATGAGAGTACCCCGAAAGCGAAGACGTCTGCTTCCAAGAAAAAAAAGGAGAAAGATCGGTCAAAAAAACGATGTGGTGTCGTGGATACTTCGTACCTGTCCTTTGCGTACCACAAAGGGCTCATCGCTGCTATACTAAAAGCCTCATCAAACCAAAGCCCCGGAAGCGATCGATCATGCCTCATCATAGGTCTTGGTGGCGGATGTCTCCCGCAATTCATTCACGATCACGTCAGCAATGTCGCCTCCATCACAGTCTGCGAGCTCGACGGTGATGTCTCACAAATCGCAGAGAAACATTTTGGCTTCACACGAAGCGATCGCATGCGCGTTGTTATCGAAGACGGATTGGATTATGTCTCGCAACTCGCAAAGAGCCAGAAAAGTGTATTCGACTTTATCGTTGTGGACGTCGATGCCAAGGATACTCGCCAAGCGATGAGCTGTCCTCCGTTAGAGTTCACGTCAGAGCGCTTTCTAAAACAGTGCCATGCGCTATTGACTTCGGACGGCCTCTTAGCTCTCAACATCTCCTGCCGAGCCAACAATCTGTATCAAGAAATCCTCGAACGCCTTCGGGCAATCTTTCAGCCCGAAGACCCTCAGCGTACCTCTGTGTTTGAGCTCCAGCCTTCAACAGACGATGTGAATCGCGTGGTTTTCTGCTTGAAAAATCTTTCCAGCAGCGGTTCAGACACAACGACAGCGAGAAAGCTTGAGATCAAAGATCACGACATATTAGAATTAATGCGCGAAATCAAACTGGATTGAGTATTTATACTTTGTAACCACTCTGGAACCGACACGCTCTCTTCATTGTTCCTTTTGAGAAAACGCAATGAACGCCACCAACAAATTATCTGCATTTCTGGCAGCAGTTCCTTCCAACTCCAAGCAACTCGATTCCTTTGACTCTAGCCAGGAGCTCTGTACCAGCGAAAATGACGTAGACGACAAGGTTTGTGCCGTATCGAACGCCACGCATGTAGACGAACTCCACCAAATCGATGAGATGGAAAGAAACACTTTGAAACCGGAGCATAGTGAACGATTATCGGATTTCATCTCCGCGACGTGCCGCTCCGCCAGCTTTCCTAGAGCGGATGAAAGGATGGAAGAAAGCAACCTGGCTGAAGAGGTTGATACGTCTCAGCGCAACACAAAAGCAGATACAGAAGCTGAAGGAGATGCGATGCTCCGAGTTCCCAACATGAATCCTGTTCTCTCTGGCAATCACCATCGACGAATCTCAACGAAATGCGGGCCAGCCTTTTCATTCTCTCGCAAAACGCATGAGAAGATCACAGACACCATCGTTCAGCACTTTGTTTCTGGTGTTCCCATGGTCGCGATTTCCCGTTCGCCGGACCTCGTCAACGAGACTCTACAAACACCTTGTGCTTTTCACGTGGAAGACATTGCGCTCCTTCTGCAAACGGGGAAAACGCTTCCGATGAATTTCGTCCTCGATGTTGTGAGCAAAGCCATGAATTCCATGACCGCAGAGCCCAATGTCATAGAGATGCAAGCATCTTGCGTTGTTGTGGGTGATCTTCATGGCCAGTATCAAGACCTCCTTTCCATATTCCACAACAGCGGCTATCCCTCGCCAGAGAATCGGTATCTGTTCCTCGGAGATTATGTGGATCGCGGGGTCTCTTCCTGTGAGATCTTACTACTGCTTCTCGCGATCAAAGTTGAGCGTCCGCAATCGATCCAATTGTTACGGGGCAATCATGAATGCAGAAGTCTGAGCACATTCTACGGCTTCCGAGACGAGTGCTGGACGAAATACGGCGGAATCGTGTACCATCGATTTCTTAAATGTTTTCAAAGTATGCCATTAGCTGCACGCATCCACACAGGGTATGGGACCTTCCTTGCTTTGCATGGAGGTCTCTCACCAGATATTCGATACGTGGACGATATCCAGACCGACGTGAATCGATTCCAAGACCCGGAGCCTCAAGGCGCGTTGTGTGATTTACTGTGGTCGGATCCAGTGAAGCAGGATTTCGATGACAAGAAGAAGGAAGACTGTGTCAATTGGGCTGCCAATCACGCTCGAGGGTGCTCATACACGTTCAGTGAGAGAGCCTTGCGCGAGTTTTTGAAAGAGAATCAGCTTGTGGCGCTCATTCGAGCGCATGAGGTAAGGACCTGCTTCTGATTGATATCGATACGGGCGGCTCACGACATTCTGCTTGATAGCTGGAAGAGAATGGCTTTCGCGAGTATTACTCGACACAAGAACCAAGCCGTAAACTTCCCTGCTTGATCACTGTCTTCTCAGCTCCACAGTACTGCAATAAGAACTCAAACATGGTACAGTTTTCGCATCAGGTCGTTTCCCGCGTGTGTTAATTTGCATGGATAGGGTGCCACTTTGCTGATACCACTTCAGCTGCACGATGAAGATCAACCGGGTTCGTCGCTGCAATTCAAACAGTATACTCGAAGTAGTACTCGGGAGAACGATTTCTCTGAACGATCCGAATACTACGCAATGCAGGAGTTTCTAGAGGAGCATATCCCATTCGTTCCATTGGATTTCCATCGTCTGGTCAAATTGTGCAAAAAACAAGAGAGTTTGGTAGCAGGGGAATCTGAACGCTCGTTTGTGATACCAGCGCCATTGAACGACACGAAGTGCGCCAGTCGTACAGAATCGTGCATTCCTGAGCAGTTGACAGAGACAAATACCAACGATTTGACAGACTCGAGTGTAGACCAGGTGACAAGCAGCGGTAGAATCGATGATTCAGTCATTCGTATCGACGAAGACACATTTCTCAATTCAAGATGGGAGAATCCAGAGAGTCCTACAGGTCTCCCTACTTCCAAGCAACCGGGAAATTGTGAGCCTGAAGATCACACGATAGTAACGAATGGTGCGAAGCATCTCAAAAAGCAGAAAAGCAAAGCTTGGAATCCTGTAAAGACAATCCGTTCATTGTTCCGCTCCACCCCGACAAATAAAAACAAGCCCAAGCAACCAAACAAGACTTCACGACGGTATTCGTCCATGTCTGCGAACACATCTGATCCAAAACCGACGACCAAATCGAGTTTTGTATGGCCCTGGAAACCCAAAAAGGAACGAAAAGCCTCTGTTTCATCTGTCTCGTCACTATTATCAATGTCGGCACCAGCACCATCTCGCTCAGCATCATTTCCTGCCCGACCGACTTCCTTTCTTGCAGTGTCTGCTTCTCCGGCATCAGCGTCTGAAGCGGTTCCACCTCGTGTGTCAGAGACAGTCGGGAAGGACGAAAGCAACGACAATCAAACGACTGGAGCTGCTGGACAATGCGATCGTATCCGTATGAATCAGGGAAATCTAGCCGAAGCAAATAGCAAGATTTTCACGAGTCTTCAGTGGATAGCTTTCAAGCTATTTTTCAACTACCTCGATATCAATGGACATGGTATCATCACAGAGGAAGGGCTGGTGGCACTTTTAGCCGACCAGGACTTTGACGCTTATGCCACAGAAGAAGATTTAAGCGTTGTCATGGATAGTTTAGATCAAGATCAAGATGGTCTTGTGACAGCGCACGACTTTCTTCTGTTCGCGTATCGTGCGTCACTTGCTCAGATGTGAAAGAACAAATCAAGTTGGAAGCCTGCCCAACAGCATCAGTCATCCCTTGCATAGAAGCTTTCCATACTCGCATTTTCCAATCGACCAAGCGTGTGTGCTTCCACGTTGACTTCGCGTTGCATGCAAAAGTGTGTAACGATATATTCTGCCCATCTCGTGTAACGGTGCTTCTTATAGAATTAAAAAAATTGCATTGCCCAGAAAACGACTCAATAAATCATCTGGCTTCTTCCTGTAGTAATAGGTAAAGCGTTGTATGCATTCTCGCTCTACAAGAGCAAACGTGTTTACAATATTCTTTTTGCTCTCTAGTCGGATGATGCTGTATAAATAGCTATTGAAATGGTCGAATAAAATCGCGATTGCACCAAATGGCAACTCTTCAACAATCGAGCGATTTGTTGAAAGGTTGATGTGTAAATGTTGTTTGAAGTTGGTGGTGCGTAGACAACACGTTCAAATTGGCTGCTTCGATGAAAGGTTCTTATGTGCCAATTTATCTCCTTCAGATCCTCCAGGCAGTACATGGGCGCAACTACTTGGAAATGAAGTTTGATGAGATAAAATAACAGCTTTTTTATCAGGGCGCAGAATGCTGTTCCCTGCGGAACCGATTGAGAGTGACATATTTTGGGCTGTTCACTCTGACGATCCGCGAGACAGTCATACAATCAAGCTAATAGGGCACATGCGTGCTGATGGGCTCGTGGGGGTTCCACCACGAGAAGATAAGAGAAGAAGAAACCATCAAAGAGAATTACACCCACCGGATTTTGATCCAAGCCACAAGAAAAAACGAGTGCCAGGAAAAACGGGCGAACCGGGCTTCAATGCAAAACAAATGAAAACGAAGGAAGCCGAATATCCAAACGTGATACAAATCTTGGAAGTATCACTCTCTGAAATTCTAGACCCGCAAGTCTTGGAAGCAGACACGCCAGGGTATCGGAGACGCGCCAATATACTTACTATTGCCTCTGGTGTTTTCATCGCTGAATTAGTAAAATTGCATCCGGAAAGTATCCCAAGTTTGGAATGGAATTACCCAGAGTCACCGAGAATGTACTTCTCACACAAGCTGGTGGAGGAGAAGGCATCAGAAGAGCTCGTGACTCCGACTTTCTTCCATACAACCACGATGGGAAATGGTGACTTTGTGCTGGGTCCGATAAAAGCGACGTATGCTCTTGGATCTGGCTATGATGTAAATGTCGGACAAAAACATTACCCAATGCCAAGGTTGAGCTTCGACTTCGGCAAAGTGACTACCGTGGTTCCGTTCGAGGTCTATATTCTACTCAAGGAACTTTTAGGTGAACTGCTAGGTGCAACGTTTACCACTGGATCGTTCATATTTTTCAATTGTGCTAAACTGGAGAAAAATCTCATGCCAACAATAGTGTTTACATTCGGAGAAGACCTGACGAGTACAGAATCACAAGCGAGGAGTATATTTTACATCGGACATTGAAAGAGTGCTACATGGCAATCAAACCAAGCGAGAAAACGGATTTTGATGAATGGATCATAAGCGGAGTACTTGCCAGGCGTTACGCAGTAAAATTGCAGGATCCCGATTCACTCAAGTTCGGCTTTGTGCCATCGAAAAATACTTATTTAACAGCCGACATACAAAGCTCATCAACTTTATTAGAAGATTAACATTGCTTAATTTTCCTTGTTTCGTTTTGCTCTCTTTCGGCTCTCGTTGTGGCTTCTTACACTTGTGCGCATCATCACTGTCACTGTGGCAAAGATTTGTCCGAGAAGCGAAGAGCTTTAGTGCGCTAACAAATATTGATATCATGCTCAAGTTTTGAGCAACCGGCTGCCAAATTGATATAAAGAGCCTCTTAGAATCTCTCATGACAGATTATCCATTGTCATTGCGCGGATACATGCCGACTGTTGTAACAACTCAATATAGAAGGGATTGCACATCATGGGAATCTCATCTCTAAGTCAGCTCAGGCGTGTGATGCACCATGTATCCTGCAGTACGCTTGAAGGCGTGGAGATGCTTGTTGCACTCTCGGAGTCCTATCGAAACCAGTTATAAATCAAAATGGAGACTAAGACATGCGGATGCTAGAAACCTTTGTTCGGTACGCTCAAATATATTTTTTAGCATATAATCACAATGACGCCGAAGCAGCAGAAAGCATGCTGACCAATATGGGTAATGTATAGCAGTTTAGCCTCACCATCAAATCGATTGTACCATCGTCAGGTTAGTTCCACCTACACCAGATTATGTCGCTCGCGAGTGTCCGGACCGCTAGAAAATTTTATCAGCGAACGAATATTTCACAATGCTGTGGGCTGCACTTCCCGGTCCTTGACATAGCTAGCTCGCAAGAAATGCAGCTATCAGCTTCTCAATGCTTTTCACTATTGGATTCGAGCATGGGTGCTGCATCAGTTGCTGGAATCGAGTCAACGCACCTTGGACAGAAAGGTTTATTCCTTGTATGTGTGTTCATCGCTGTATCCAAAAGAACTAAATGATAGGCATCAATCCAACAGGGATGCCATGTATGAGGCCTCAAACCCACTTCGTGCCAATACTTGAACAGCACTTTGGTAATGTGTGAAGTGCTAAAGTATAATTTTGGGATCCAAGTGTCAATGATACTGTGTGTATCATCCATTTTAAATGGTGTTAAGTATCGCCGTTCCTGGAGAGCAAGTGCAGTACTCTTGCATTGCCGACTTGCAAGCCGTTTCCCTATATGATCAACTTGCTTTAGTGCGTCGGCATTGTCAAGTAATTCATAACGAAGACTACTCTTCTGGGTACCACACAAAGCTATCATGGAAGCCCGCATGATTATGTCTCCATCTAGAAATCGTGTATGTTGCCAGTGCAGTCGACATTTCTGATGGACGGATAGTCTTCCTTCCCAATCACCGCAATTGATCACAAGCATCTATCGTCCCCTTTCATAATGATCGGGTGCTAAGATCATGGTAAATCTAAAAAGCGTCACCCCAGAATTAAATGCGTCAACCCGTTTCGGCCAAGCGATGCTTCTATTAATACAGAGATTGCGTGTATGCTGCTGATATTACTCTTGGAATAAGCGTTGATTATCGATGATCAACATGCGCTGAAATGAACAAGCCGTGGATGTGCAATAGCTCCAATGTGATAAACCGCACGCCCGAGCTGTCTTATAAATCATTATTAGGAAGTTTTCAGCTCGCTGTACATTGCGTTGATGCAATAATCGATATGTGTCGATGCAGTGTGCTGATAAAGTTGCTGTGGAGGAACAAAGCAGCATTAATCCAAGTTCTTTGGCATTGGACCAAGTCGTGCTGCGCGTCCATTTAGTGCCACCGAAAGAGCCGAAGTGTACAGAAGAAAGTAAAAAGAATCAAAATGTGTCGATTTTTTGGAGAGGTTATTAATTTCGATCAGAGTTCAAAGAATTGAAGGCTTTCTGGATGGCCCGAATCCGAACTGGAGTCCTTTAGAATATTGCAATTTGATGGCATAACGCTTAGCAAATACGCCGCTTAGGATCCATTCATTGAGGCTGCTGTCTTCTTTCGAGCGAATTGCCATGTAGCACTCTGGTTCGAAGCCAGGTGGCTTTTTCGCTGTTTGAATTCGCTCGAGAATATATTCCTCGCTTGTGAACTCGTACCTTGTCTGATCTTTTCCGAAGTTGAACAATATGAATGGCACGAGCTTATTCTTGAGCCACTTACATTTGAAAAATCTGGGCGCTTCTTCGCTAGCAGTTTGCCTTAAGATAGCAAACAATTGTCCTTTAATTTGTCGACACACCCAATCCGGAACGATGCTCCACACGTTGCCATAGTCAAAGCCAACTTTCTGTATCTCGTTATCGTGCATTTCGAAATGAGATTTGGAAGCAGAATAGGTTTATTCTGCCTCAATTGGGCCGAGCAAACGGTCGATACCGCCATCATCTTAGGAGTGTTTTGTATGATAGCAAGTCGACGTGACATGCTCTTCCACCGTATCCTTGTCGGCCAAATCTTCTGATAGGTACAGTTTCGGTTGCTGTAATTCATCCCATTCGACGCTAAGAATGCTCCTTGGATACAATCTCAGCAATGTTATAATGAAAGTTTTAGTGGGAGATGTATTTATCTTGATGCGATCTCTCTTTCTTGGATCCCGTGCTTCAACGGGTTGCGATTTTAGCAAACTGTAGGATGACACCTTACCAAAATAGACCAACGCTGACCACTCGGGCTCCACAATTGGCTTTGCAGGAATATAACGGTAAAGTAAGCCTTGTGATGTTGGCATATGGACTTTCGTCAGAGGCTGATTGCCTCCTGGTGAGTTTTCAATACCATCATGTATTCTCCGTTTCTTCTGTTGTTGACTCTCTCTCGGGGCTATGGGAACTATGAGTACTTTTTCATCGGTCATGTGCGCTTGATGAGTCAAAACGTCTGAGAGAATGGCATAATAAATGTCAGGATAGTTTTGTTCCGCCGGTAAGACGATTCTAGCTTCGGATCGAGCCAATCTCCTTGTATCCTCATATAGCTCCATTCGTAGATAATAACGCGCATATGCTCTCCAGCAGATCTGAAGGAGATAGATTGGTACGAAAGCAGACTTCATCGAGCCAGGAATTTCGGTTGTGTATACTCCACAGCACAGACTTGGTGATAAAGTTACTGCTTTACTTTAGGTCCAATGGTAATTCGAATGTTGGAAGAGTTGCCATTTTAGTCCAAGCGGTAAAGTTATAATCCTTTTATCCAATCATCAAGTATAAATATTCGTTTAATTGATGAACGCAATTGCTCGTGAGAGCATGTACAGTACTGTACGACTAGATTGTTTACATTCAATTTCTGGGTGTACTGTAAGTAAGTATCCGGACCGGATGAGCGTTAAATATCTCTGACAGGTAAGACAGTTTGACAGGTATAGTTCCTGGCAGGAAATATTTCTCAAGCAAATACCCTCTACATTGAAATATTGCTAAGGCTAATCACAACCCAGCCGCCGAAGCCACGGACAAAAGTTAAGTAAACTGAAGGCCACATATATAACTATCGCTGTATTGCCGTTCCTATAAGTGATTGTGAAGAAGATTCGGGGAAACTAGATTGATTAGTAAAGTTATCCGTCAGGTAGATTAGAGAAATTATTCTGCAAGATGCAATGACTCACATACACAGGAAGTGATACAAACGCGACAAGGGATGTAATATTATCTCTACGTTCTATATCTTTGCTTGATATCTCGGGGAAATTGTTTCTTCCTGCACAGTCTAAAGTAAAATATTAAATCGATTTGATGTTGTTTATGCCCTGTCAATGGTCCGTTGAAGTCGTCCACAATATTGAATTAGAGTAACTGACTTTATCAAAGGTAGAAGCTCAGAGAAATGTTTACATGGAACCGCAATTATCCTAGCATAAAGCTGTTTTTGTCTCAACTGCGTCGGTATTCCGAGATTTTTCTTTATAAATATATACATGCAAATGGTGCATCTATATTATAGCTGTTTAGAAAATGAATAGTCGGAGTCATCATTTAGAGTGTTAGTATTCTCGCCCGGCTGACTGGGTCGTGCAAGATAATTCTATGCATGTCGTGGTAGAAAGTCTTAAAAACCACATTCAATATCTCTTCCGACATGCAGATGTACTCTAGAAGATTCTTGCGTGGGTGAGGGTCGTTTAAAAATATTTTTAGTCGGATGCGTCAAGTGCCCACCACACACATTTCGGAGATCCATTGCAAACATGTTAATCGACTTGACTCGTTCCGATTTGATCTACTGGAAAATTCCAATGGTGTTATGAGTGGCGTATTCATAACAACAAATCATAGACGTGTTGAGGCCTAATTGAAGTCGTTTGGAAGCAACTTCTAAAAAAAAGAACTCGGGCTCGTTCTGCAACTTTTATATACATTGTGAATATACACTGGTGTAGCGTGACTGAGCAGAAGAAATACAAAATAATGATTGTGAATACTTCGTTCGGTGAGCTCCTCAGCTATTGAGTAACCTGGAAAGTCCTACTGAAGGATTGTCATCACACCGCTACTCAGAATTTCCAGTCCTTCGGAGCTGAGTATTGTTGATGTCTTTCACGAAACGTTTGTGCTGCATTTTCGATTGTAAGAATATCAGAAACAACCCAGTTGATTGCGATCGTGAAACTTGCTTTCCCGGTCCTATCCAAGCGAATACTGTGATAGGGTTTCGTCGATGATAATTTGACCATTGCAAAGTAATGGCTAATAAACTTCAATATGGGAAGCATGAGCAAGGAAGAATGAATGTCGGACAAAATCTCAGAATCACTATCATTCAATAAATTCTGATGATGATGATCATGCTGGAAGATGGTGTCTGATCGAGTGGGATGTCGCCAGTTCTCTGGCCGCCTCGGAACTGCTGCTTGTCAGGATTTGCTTTTGAGTACAGCAAGCGACAGAAGAGACGGTTTACGGAGCAACGACGGTGGAGATAGGATGTTGCTCGTAGGTACGCCTATAATAAGTGGTAGTAAAGACACTGAAAATATACCTCTTTTGGACTACACAATCACCTTCCTACAGGTTATGAGCCCAATGGACGGTCAAGAAGAGTTCAAAGGCGCTACTCCAAATTATGCAGGGAATGCATACAAGGAGGAGCGCAGGTGGGCGCTCGAGAAGGGATCCCCACCGAGGAGTACTTGGACGCCCGCGAAAGGGGTAGGCTAGTCTAGTGGAGTCGTTGCCCGGAAGCGACATTGCAGTGGAGTTGGCTAGGATCTCTACACGTTTGGAGTCGATGGAGAGAACTCGTCTATGCTCTGGCGGTGGATTTGGAATTGGGGGACAGACTTCGAATTTTTTCGCTAAGCACAGTGGAGTACATGGCCCGGGTTCCCGCGTGTGGAAAGTGCAGCTGCATGCGAATTACCAGCACCAGATCGCATATGAACGCCATCGCATGCAAAACCAGTATCGAGATGAGTTACGGCAAGGGGCTGCAGAGTTGCATCAAGGGTAGACGAGCTTAGAGCAGAACTTCACCGCCAAGAAGGAATAAATTTGAGGCTTCAAGCGCAGCTGAATTTACGTGTCAACGATGGACCGATGGGAGTACATGAGGTGGGCGATATGGACCCACACTTTGTCAAGGCCCCAACTTCCACTGAAGGGATGATCAGTATCAAGCCTTTCGATGGATCTGAAATTTACAAGGGACTTGGTGCCGGATTCTTTCAATGGGGACAGCTCTTGCTGGTCAAAATTGATTTGG